>BSBK01007843.1:0-265581 GCA_027943335.1 Chamaecyparis obtusa | reverse complement strand
TATATATACATATATATATATATATATACATATATATATACATATATATATATATATATACATATACATATAGTATATATACTATATATAGTATATGGACATATACATATATATATATAGATATATACATATATATACATATATATACATATATATACATATATATATATACATACATACATACATACATACATACATACATACATACATACATACTACATACATACATACATACATACATACATACATACATATATATATATATATATATATATATATATATATATATATATATATATACTTGAATCGAGATGCTTGCCAAGGTCATACGACCCTAGTATGCAAAAAAAAATATCTCAGAATGCAACGACATCCAAATAGGGCATGTCTAATACGGATCTGGGGGTTCTTGGCCACTGCGAGCTCAACAGTGAGGTCCATTTGAGCCAAAAATGCTCCAAAATACCAGTGACTACCCCAGGATCCATGTCGGGGCTAACTGTAAATTATTTTTCCATAGATTCCAAGTTTGTCCAAAATGGACAAACTTTATATGGATCTAGGGATTCTTGGGAACTTTGAATGAGACTATGAGATCCGTTTGAAGCCAAGATGACCAGAATGAGAGATCCCCCTAGATTAAACAGAATACCCTTTGAAAATGCATATCTAATGAATAAGGTCGAATCTCTCAAAAAGAAGACAAGGGAAAATAGATTTGAAGCACAATTACCATATTGAAGTTGATGAGTAAACATCCCACTACTCCCAAGAACACCTGCATGAAAACACCTGTCAGAGAGAGAGAGAGAGCTGAACGCATAGATCCATGAAAGAGGAGACATTCTTGATGTGCAAAAACAAAATTTGCAATTCAATAAAAATGAATATTTCTCAATTAGATTAAAAGATAGATCAATCTTTATAAAAGGATATCAAAACCCTAAAAGGGTGAACAAACTTAGGTTGCATGATAATAATTAATAAAGCAATTAATTATTATATGCCTAAAGTTTAGCTTAAGTAGAAAGAGATAATAAGTGATGTAGTAATTAAATCAAAGATGATTTAATATATAAGAAAACACTTTATTACTCTAACAACTTGTTCATATTTCTTCTATGTTTTTAATTTAAAAAGGAAATGAGCTTAGATGTACTTGGGAAAAAAATTATTATCTCCTAATGAAAGGTAATTGGTGTGAAATAATAGATCTCAAGACAATTGGAATTATAAATAATAAACAGTTATGAATGAATGAAATAAGTTAGTAACTTGATTGTAATGTTCAATAGTTGTTTATATACTTAATGTATATAAATAAATTATGGATTAATAAAGTAGGTAGGATAATGTCTATCTTAATGAATTTGATCTTTTACCTAAATTCTTAAATGAAAGTGATATAAAGGATAGTAGATGGTTAAGAAATCGATGATTAGTTAGGAATTAATGACATGAATATAGATGATAAATGATGGGCTTACATTTAAATGAAAGAAATAAGTTAGGAACATTTACCTTAGTGAATTAAAATTAATGAAGACTAGTAAATATCATATGAATATAAGTAGATTAAATAATGTTTCTTTAGTACTGATGTTAGGGAACCTATGAGGAATTAGGTTGAATATATATTGCATTCAAGATTATAAACAAGTTCATAATTTATGTTTTATAAATATTAAGCAATGATGTGTGTATTATTCTATTTTACAAAAAAAAATTACTTGCATCTTTTAGTGGTTTCATGTCTTCTCCTCCCGAGTTCCCTCTTGGGGTGAGACATATATGGTACCACTTTGATTTGTGTAATTCCATTATCTACATAAACTATCAAACTCCCAAGAACAAAATTCTCCCCCATTATCATTTTTTAAACATTTTATTTTACACCGAGTTTGATTCTCAACCAATGCTTTAAAAATTTTGAATCTGAAAAAAAAAATTGATTTACTATGCATCATGTAAACCCACACTTTATGATTATAATCATCAATAAAAGAGAAAATTAATTTACACCTCCAAAAAATGTTACCTCTGTAGGTCTAAAAATTTCAGAGTACACAAGTTCTAAAGGAGTAGTTTTATTGTCATGGCTTTTCCTCAAGAAGTTGGTATGAATTTTTTTACCATAAAGGAAATTCTCACATGACTCCAGATCAACTGATTTAAAGCCTTGAAGTTGGTTCATTGTAGCATAACTTCAAGCCCCTTCTTTCTCATATGTTCGAGCCTCTAATGCCAAATTTATGAAACATTCTCCACAACTATCATTGCATCTCCCACTTCACCATGACATTCTAAAATATAAATATTACCCAACTTCTTTCCCTTTGCAAGAACCAAAACTCCTTGTGTTACTTTCCAAGTATCTAAAGAGAATTTAACATTACACCCACAAGTAATAAGCTAGGTCACTAAGATTAAATTTTATTTCAACAATGGAACATGTCACACATCCTTTAAAATCCATTTATTTCCATTTTTTATATGTAATATTATATCACCCTTACCTATGATTTCACATGCTTTATTATCACCAAGAGAAACCTTACCAATTGTACCTTCTTCAAAATTTGTGAAGGTCATCTTGCATGAAATAGCATAGAAGGAGGTACTAGAATCAAGTACCCATGAATCTTCATTCATGTCACCAGCAACCAAAACTAAAACAACATAATTTTTATCAACTATAATGTTGAACTCATTATTTCTCACCTTATCTTGTACCTTTCTATGATTCTAACAATCCTTGTTTATGTGACCCAATTTTCTACAAAACCAACAATCACCATTTATGTTTGTGGACTTTGATTGATGTATGGATTGTGACCTTCATCAATTATTACCTCCTCCATCTCAACTACTTCCTTGATCACCACTTACAAAAATCAAGGCATCACCAGAAGAGGGTTCTTGATTTTTCCTCTACATGTCTTCACTAAGAAGAGCAGCTGCGACATGACATCAAATTTGAGTTTACTTTTGGGAGTGACCAAAGTGCTTACTATCATCACAACACCTTCCTAATTGTTCAATAAAGAACATAACAACAATAATTCTTTAATCTCATCATCTAAATTAATGACTACAAAAATCATCTGAATAACCATATTGTTGCACTCATTTAGGTGGTTTGACATAATCCCTCCTCTTATTTTAAAATTGTATAAATTTTTCATGGTGAATATCTTGTTTGATTTTGATGTCATCTCGTACATTGAAGAAATTTTATCTCATAGGTCTTGTGTTGTCTTCTCAACTAGGACATTGAATAGCACATTGTTTGATAGTGGGAGAAAAATAGTTTCTCTCGCTTTCTTATCCATTTTCTCACAATATTCATTTGTTAAAGAACCTTTCACTTTAGCTTTTCCAACCATTGCATTTGAGATATCCTTCTTAATAAATAGTAATTCCATCTAAACTTTTCGTAGCCTGAAGTTATGCCCTTTGACCTTCTCAATCTTCCATTTATCTATGTCATCCATAGCTAAAAAAAAATCTTCAAAGATTTTTAGAAATTGATTCACCACCGAGCTCAACACCTAGATTTGATACCAATTTTTTATACTAATAACAACAAGAAATAAATGAAAGATTACGAAAAAATGAAATGAACAAGAACACACACACAAAATAGAGAGACAACAATAAATTTTATAGCGATTCATCAAATGACTACATCCACTTTGGGCAGTGGATTCTCCTTATTTTAATTCACAGTACCATACATTACAATGTTCCAGCAAATATAGTTTTCCTATAGCCTTTTGTACCACTCTTCTCAATGTCTATAATAAATAAAGAGTGGTGAGGAGTGGGCATTAACAATCATTACATGCACAAGAGGATTGGACAACATTAAACACATACGTTACACCAACAACATTATCATGTTCTAGAACATTATAATTGATTCCATGACTAAAAACTTGACCTAACCAATAGATTGGAACTAGTAGGAAAGAAACATTGCAATATAGAGAATGGTTTAGAGATTTTGGTAATTTAGAAATTAGAAGCATACAATTTTCCAAATTATACCTATAATATATGATATAGATTTACATCGTGTTGGTAGCACACACTATGTGTACAAGATCAAGCCACAAAAAAGTTAACAAATTGGTGCAAGAGCATGTGCAAGTCGACGAGAAACCAACACCAACCAAAAATATGTATTTTCTCACTTTTTGAGTTGTGTTAGCTTTGTCAAGCATCTCTTTTTCTACATGCTAAGATTTTAGATCTTGTCACACAAATTTTTTACATTCCAAATTGAAGAAAATGTGGAATTGTAAGATTGTTTGATGTAATTTTTTATGCAACCACAATTGGTAGGTGTAAAGTCATAATCAACAACCTTATTCAATGTCTTCTTTATTGTAATAAAATGGGAGCTTTAGAATAGTGTAAACATGTGTGTGAGATGTGGAGGCATGAACCATTCATGTAAGTTGTTTGACAAAATGCCTCAAAGAGATGCCAAAATGAATTTGTTGAAATAGTTCTAGAAAGCATTTCCATCCTCCAAGGAAGACATAATAATGAATGATGAGAGATGCACGAATGCTAATGTGGTCTAGTGTGTGGAATTTAATCTTGATTCAAGGAAGGATTTCAAGGGTGTTATCTTATTTTGTGATGTTTGGTGTCTTTGTAGCATCTGCATTGTCATCTTTGAATTTGAATTTGGTATTGTGTAGGGTTTAACATCACATGCAGATTTGAACTTGTTGGCATGTGATGTTTTGGAGCACTGGGAAACACTTAAGGGTTGTCATTCATGGAAAAAATTATGTTAGAGTGATCGCATGTGGTGGAGATTTCCACCAGAGTCACAGTCATGAAAATGACTATGTCCAAAATTAGGATAACAGGGTACAGTGCCACAATTTTGGATAGCGATGAAGATATATAAGGTATTATGGCTTCCAAAGTTAACTGGAGGTATTTTGGGATATTCACATGCTTCAGTTAAGATCGCATAAGTTTTGGTTAGCATATTTGTTAGATACAATGTTCGAAAGATATGCGAAGACAATAAAATAGTATAACAGGGTACATGAATAGTTGCAAAGTTTAAGGAAGGAAAAGTGAATATGGTAATGTGCTAAGATAGGTGAATAAATTATATTGGTGAATCTTTGGTATTGTAAGAGCACTAAATCCATATATAAAATTTGCATGAGTTATTATTATGTTTCACATGATAATTGGGAAGCTGATTGGAAGGCTGATTATGTGTAAGTATGGAGTGTTTTTATAAAAGTGAGACATGGTATGGTAATGATGAAAAATTAAGATAATGAATAGAAGAGTAGAGATCATATGCATGATTAGTAAGAGGCTGAGCTACAATTGGAACTATCTAAGAAAGATAAGTGCTTGTATTGTTCCCCCCTTTTGAGAACTATTTTTGGGATAGTATTGATTGTAAGAGCAGTGTGCTCACCACCTTTAACCATGTATTTTGTATACCCCTAATAGGGTTTTTGTAATCCTCTAACAATGAAATGTACTATGTAACAATCATCTCCTAACAGGGCTAGATCTCCTAATAGGGATATTATATTTTAGTACATATTTGTGGGTACCATCCCCACCGGGGTTTTCCCTTTGGCCAGGGTTTCCTCGAGAACAAATCATGGTGTTATGAGTAATGCGTTATGCTTATATGTTCTTTTCATTTCTACATTACTTTGGATTTTTTATAATTATTTGAAGTTGAAATCAAAGTTCTATAATAATGAGTATTACCTAATCCTAACAATTGGTATCACAGCTTTTGGCCCTTTGAGAGAAAGCCTAATAGCTTAATGGAGATCATAAAGGATTCAGAAGATTTACAAGTGAACTTTGAAGTTACACTTGAAAATCTGGATAAGATGAAAGCTAACAATAACAAACTAAAATTCAAATTAACTAGAAGAGCAGAAGGTTATATGAGAAAACTTAAAGAATAGCTTGAGATTGTAAAAAATTAGAGACGACCTTATGGAGAAAATCAAAGAAGGTTTTGATGATGATACATTAGAAAAAGTAAAGGAGTTGGAGAAAGAAAAAGAACAAATCAATCTCTTGATGGTCAAAGAGATTCAACATGAAAAGGATGAAAGAAACAAAGTTGAAGAGTCACTAAAAGAAGCTAACTTTCTGATAGGATAGATGAAGACTGAACTTGACCACTACAAGGATAAATATCAAGAACTAGATAAATACAATTAGATCATTAAAGGTGAACTCGCTCAAGCCAAACTACACATTGAGAAATTACACATGAGCAATGACAAGAGTGATGAACAAAGAATATAACATAAATCTAAAGGAGACATGAGTGGATTTAATGAAGCTGGAAGTTTAAAAACTCAGGAAGAACCAAAAGAAGCCAGGAATGAGGAAAGACCTATTCCTAATGAAAGACCTACAAATGAAGATCCTACAGAATAGTTTAGACCCTTAAGAGGTAGATGTTTTGGATGCAACAAAGTTGGACACATGAAAAGAGATTGTAGAAGTAAAGGTAACTCTAAACCCTTGACCAGCTACTATTTTAATTGCTATGAGTATGGACACAAGAAAGAAGATTGTAAAAAACTTGATCAATCTAGGTATAAGAAAGACTATATCAGAGAAGAAACTATAGCCAAGGTTACTATTACCCAAATTTTCCTATTCTTCAAATTTGGCTATTTTCAATCCCTAGGTCTTTGTTTTAATCTTGCCAAGAATCCCAGAAAATTTCACGGCCTCATGTTATGTTTCCTGGCCTCTGCAAATTGTTTAAGCCCCTAGTCTGCAAGTTAAAATATTTGAAAATCTAGCCATTATATGCCAAAACCCTAAAAACCCTAAGCCTTTGTTCTAATTTGTAGTTACTTTATCTCAGCAACTTAAGACTCCAATATGCATGTGTGCTTTAGTTTTATTGGCTGGTCACATGTTCTCTTATTCTTTCCAGCGGTTGTCTTTTCTTCCTGCGACTTGGCGAATGCAGTAAACTCTTAGTCGCAAAATGAAATGGCAGTGCCCAAAGTTATTCAGCGACTTCGCAAATTGCCCTCAGTCAGGCATTCACTTAATGAAACCCTAGGTCTAGCTTTGGTTTAGTGATTTAGCAAATGCCCTATTTGTGTATTCTCTAAGTTTAACCGTGGTTAAGAATTCCTTTAAGCGACTCTGAGAAAACCTTTGGTCATTGAATTGCCAGGTCAAAGTTGGGTTAGTTCTGCAGGCAGTGGTCAGATTTTGCATTAGATGGTTGTCTAATAATCAAAAGGAATATTCCAAGGGCATGAGGAGTTAAGATTGGCCATTGATTTGGTATCAGAGAAAAGCCTTCAGTTGGCGGTTACGTTTCTATTCGGCGATTCAGCAAATGATTGGTTCGCATAATCTCTTGATTCTGGCGGTTAAGCCCTTGATGGCTAGCAACTCAGTGAGCAGTTAAACTTCCCTTTACTCATGTAATCATTGAATCTTTTAGCAGTCTCAGATAACTGAGGGTCCCAGTTAGAAAGATCAACGGCTGGCATGTGTTCTCATAGGTTTGTGTCAGAGCATCAGATCATGCGCTGATCGTCGATCTTGATTTTTTGTCAGAGCTTCATTCGGTGGGTCCTTTCTTTCTGATGTGCTTGCATCTGACTGGTCCACATAGTGATGAACTGGAACATGTCAGTGGGTCCTGATCCTTTCGGAGGGTTAAAGTACAGTAGGATCTTGTGGTTGTCGTTACGCTACGAGGATAAGATGCACACTTTTTAAGTCAGCGATTTTGCGACAACCGTCCGATGTTATTTTTGCAAAATGGTGGGTCCATTTGTCAGGTATGCTGACTTGCTCAAATGTAATTGGTCTGCGTGGTGCTGACAAAGATTTCCAATGGGTCTGATGTGTCAGTGGGGTCCCGGCTTAGAAAGGATCTATGGCTGGCGTAAAAGTGGAAAGAATATTCCATAGCTATGAGATCTTGCGCTCGTCGTTAGATAGAAATATTGTTTGAGTGGATCCGTGTCAGAGAGACTTGCTGAGGTGTTTCTGACAAAGCAACTAGAGAGAATGAAAGATTTCCAAGTGGCAAGTTTGGGCCCAAGTTTGATAGAGTTTTGGAAATCTCGATGAATTTCACATGTTCACTCATTCACGAAATGATTTGGTGGTGCTCCAAATGACTTAGCGATTCAGTGAACACTTTGTTTGCTGGATCTCTAAATAAATTGGCAGAGGTAGAAAGGATTATATGACTTAGAGGAGGTCTTCAGTCGTGTAGTCACTGAATGACTTAAAGGAAGAAGGGCTCGAGGTGGGTCCAAATATGCTGGCGTGCAAAAAAGCTCGATTCTCATTGGTCCAAACATGCTGAGATGGATTTTTTACCATTCAAAGGGTTTTATAAACTGTTGCTGGGTCAATATGAGCCATCTGTTTGTTGGGAAGGAAAAGATATCGATGGGTGCATTTTAAAATGACTGGTTAGCCATTAAATATTCAAATTCAAATATTTCCAAAAGGGTTTTCTACCAGCGATTGATTCAACAGGATACAACGGTGAGGTAGCTCAAGAAATTTATGTCTCTAGGACATCTGAAATTAAAGGAAGATGATGAGGAGGTCTGGGCAGCCATCTTGGGTCGATTCCTATCCCTAAAAGGTACCAGTTATGCATTCATGGTGAGACTTTGTGCAGGAAAGTTGATGGATCCAGGTTGCTTCTCCGCAAGTTGATACAGTACAGAGATGGGCACACAATTTCTGATTGGCCATGATATTATAGATATGTATTTATGGTCAGATGTGACAAAGTTAGGTTTGGCTATTGTATTGTAAAATTATGTAACCCTAGTTAGGTTTTTGACTCTTACTTGCGTGGAGTTGAGTATGTATATATTGTATTTTTGGAGCCTTAGTGCTCAAGAGTTGAATAATTGTAGAAGAAATTCATCATTTCTTAAGGGTCATCTATGGTATCATTTCTACCCTCTAGCTTATATAGTTGTATTTCTCCCATTGATGATTAAGATATTGTAGAGGTATTTTGTGACAATCCTTCATGTCCCTATGCTTCCTTGTCTAAATTATCTCTTATTGAATCAAAGTATATGATGCTTTCAGTGATATCTTAGGGTTCCTGATCCCTCTTACTTTTTATAATTTTGTGTGCTATTTTGTTTGATTTGATTTGGATGTTTTGTGGGTATACTTCAACCCCCTAACAGTCTTGTCTCATTCCTACACCGAGTTGCAGGAGTGAATATCTATTTGCAGGTCATAGGTTGTGTCCTATTTTTAGGCCCTCCTATGAAACACTTATGCAAGCCTATTCACTAAGTTGTGACCTACTAGACCTAAGCTTTTCATTAATTCTATTCCTCTATACTAAGATCCAAACCCTAATTTTGGTGTATCACCTAGTAGGTAGTTTGCTTTCAATCATTTCCCTTTCCAAGCATTCCTTCTATCCCTTTCCCTCCAAAGTTTACTTTCATGTCTAGAAGCAAATTAAGGTGATTATCCAAGAGGAACCAGCCTACAACCTAGAGGTCTCATCATAGTTAGCATAGGGCCCACAACCTGGAGATGAGTCCCATGTTATACTAGGTTATCAAGACTACGAGAGCTTGAGACAAGGGTGCAAACTTAGTGTATAACAATTCTAGTACACCCGATGGGACTAACAAAAGATCAAATTCATGTTCAAAGTTATGTTATCTTTGATATACAGATTTCATGATACAGACCTTTAGAGGTTGATCTATCAAGTATATCTAGTGACTCCACTGGTGTAAAGATCAGGGCTAAACTTGTTCAAAGTTTTATGAAAAAAATTGAGACTAGAAGCTCAAAGCCTACCCAATTTTTAGAGTTTCCCTAAAAAGGAAGTCACAAAGGTAGGTCAACTCAGAGAAAATCCCCTACAAGGAGAGTTCAATCTACACCTCCTGATACTTCAGAAAGGAGACCTTTTCCCTTTCATTCCAGAAGAAGAGGCAGATCTCTAACTAGAGATCTAGAAGAAGTTTCAAATCCAACAGCAAATACAGCTCATATAGTTGTTAATCTTCAGATTCCAACTCCTACAATGGCTAGACCATTTGCATTTGCACCCTTTAATCAAGGAAGCCCATTAAATTTTTCTCAACATCATGATGTGCCCTTGGTGGCATTAAAGAGTATACCTAATTTTACTGGTGAAGGGAAGACAACTGCTTTTGAACACATAACTGATTTTACATGTGAGCTTAGGTATGATGTGTATAGATGTTGTGGAATTGGTGGATGAGATCACAGCACTTGAAGAGTCAACTTCTATGTTCATGAGTTTTGCATTGACTGGATGACATGTGAAGTTGAGTTACCTATGTTTAATGCACACACTCAACTTGTGGTGAATAAAAGATTTGAAAGATTTCATTCCTACACCATTTGTTGATCAACGACTAAGGATAGTAGAAGTGTGAAAGAAGAGTAGTAATCTAGCAGAAAGATTTTGTGTTTGCGTAAAGCCAAGCATTGGATTCATGCACATTTAAGGTATTTAGACTTAATCTCTTTGGAAAGTGATGGGTGCACCAGTAGTTTTTGATGTTATAGATAGACCTAGATACAAATTCAAAAGGAATCCATTCAAATCATATGAGGATGATCCCAAAGGGGCATTCTCTCAAACCCATGTAGGTGTGTTACATGTAGAGGATATTAGGGCATACATACACTGCAAGTATGAGATTATTGGGGAGATTAACATCTTCTATGAGTTGAAAAGTATGATAGAAGTAAATGGGTCTTTGACAGATGAATTTAAACATTTTAAGACCTATCAATACTCAAGTTAACTCAACTCACTGAATTTACAGAATTCGAATGGTTCAAGATCATTCTAAGTAAAGTTCATGATAAGTTCTTATGGATAGGTGATCAACCTATTAAGATATGTGCTCAATTGATCCATGATATCATAGGGCTTGACAATGAAGGAACCCTACCTGTTAGTGAGAAAAACCTAAGAAAAGAAGTTGAAACCCTAACACACTCTAAATGGGACAAGAGGGCGATGACATTAAATGATATTTATTTACAAGATGTCAGATTGGTAGCAATGCTAATTGGTTACAAGTTGTTTTATAGTTCTAGACTTAATTTTGTATCAGCTGGAGTTATAATGATGGCATACAAAATGGTTAAAGAAAACAAGAAATACAACCTGTGTGAAATACTAGCTTAATAATTCATTGAGAATGTAAAAGTTATAAAGAAGAACAAATATAAGGTATTTAGGTTTGGGTCATTACTAGTTCACATGTACATTCATGTCATTCACAACTTTCTTGGTATGCATCCTATAGCATGGAAAGATAATGAACCCATTGGTCTACAAATCTCATAATACTATAGAAGATAGAAAAAGGATTGGGTTGATGGATAATTGTTTGGCATGATTAAGATCATGCAAAGGAAAATGAATTAAAGATATAGAATTCCATAAAGCTTAGTAGAAAAGTATGAGGAAACCATCTATTTCATGGTTCAAACTAATTGTGTCTCCTTTGAGGCAGTTGAGCCTAGAACCAAATGGTTTTATCTTATGAGATATGAAGTAAGAATTGAAGTACTAACTATGAAAGTAGAGCATGTATTGGTAGTAGAAAGGGACCCTACTCAAGAAAGATGGGGTACATATAGAGAAAAATATGAAAAAGTCAGAGAAGAACAAGAGAAAGTAACAAGAAAGAGGAAAGTCAGCAAGATAGTAGAAGATATCACAACAATGGTGGGTATTAAAAAACAACAGTTGATAGACATCAAAAATAAGATGGAGGCATCTTCTAGTATTGTCACTGATTCACCCATTCCATTGAAAATAGAGAAGAAAGTTACTACTGATAACATTGTTGATTTATCAGTCTCTCAAGAGGAAGAAACACATGAAGTTGTGACTACAGTTGTTCCTAGAAGATCTTCTAGGATAGCCAAGCAGGTCAGTCCAAAAGGAAAAGAGACAGAGGTAAAGAGGAAGAAGAAGGAAGGAAAGGTCATGAAGAAAGAGGAAGAGAAAATGGTTCAAAAGAGTCCACAATCCTTATGGCAACCACATATGAAATTACTATAGAAAAGGGTTATCAAAGATGGAAATGTGATATAATAAATAGATACTATGAGAGATATAGCCCTAAGGACAAAGAAATCATTGAGGACACTATCATTGAGCATTTGTTAGTTTTCAAAAAGAATTTGTTTGAAGTTGAAGCCAATGTCCCCAAAGATTTGTATAGCAAATTGGAAATTAGAAAATAGTTAGCACATTCACAGGATGAGAACATAGGAAACAAGACAATTGATGATATGTTGTCGGTTGTGTCTATTCAGGAAAGAGAAAGAATCATAAAGGCACTGAAACCTCTACTAAGAACAAAGACCAATGGCTAGAAAATATGATGAGGTAATTGAAGATACCCAAAAGGCATTAGACCAAGTGCTAATGTATGACATGCCTAAAAAGGTGTCACCTCCTAAGACTGCTAAACCTATATCCTTGCATTTAGGAGAGAGTTGAAAGGCAATAGATGAGAGTGTTCAAGTTAACTTGCAACCATAATTCTTTGTCACTAGTGTGCCTGTTAGCCTTGACACTTCGCAGCATGTAAATGATCCATTTATGGATAAGGTGGATAGTGCGATGTAGGTTGACGATTAGGAATAGACATAAGAAAGAAAATTAGAAGATAAACTAGAAGAAAGAGTACAGGAGCAGGAGTTACAACAAGAAGAACAACAAGAAAAATAACCTAAATCAGAGGAAGTTGTTGAAATCAGACTGGATACATCCCTATTTTTGGCAAGTGTGGCCAAACTAGTAAGTTTTGATATGGACAACATGGATGAAAATGAGCCGATGAGACTTTCATTTATGGATTTTTCTAAAGCCAAGGAGAGATCTATTTAGAAAGGAGACAAGAGGGCTAAGATAATGGTCAGGGCTATAGAAACAATAAACATGCTACTCCCCTCACCAGTTATCCTAAAAGAGAAGGATGAGCTTGAGAACCTTAGTACTATATTGGATAGCTTTGACAGTCATTTTTACTCATTCCTAGAAACAACAGAGGATAAGGCTAAAAAGAACTTCTTGGAAATGAAGTTAAGCTAAGTTCATAAGTCCATTTCATGGGACTTAGGCATTCTAAAGGCCACCACTCTTAAAGCCAAGAGTTGTGCAGCACAAGGTAGGAAACTATATAGTTATTTCATAAATCTCTGCAGACATTTGAAGAATGTTGATGAGGCCATAGCCAAAGACATGGCTAGTCTTGATAGTATAATAGATAGTTGTGAATCATCTTCAAAAATTGTGGGAGAGATAGATAAGGAGACATCCAGGCTATTGGACAAAATAGGTTTACTAGAAATGGAGAAAGGGAGAGTTGCAGACAGATTTGGCCCATTAAGAAGCCTATTTACTCCCAAGCTCTCAATATTGGAGACTCGTCTCTCTGAGATGATAAAGGTTGAAAGATCAATGTTAGTATCTACTCTCAGTGAGCTTAAGGTAGTAGAGACAACATCATATGCACTGAATGGATTAATCCATGTGAGTGAACTACTAATAAGTTCATGGATTGAGGAAGTTAAGACCTTGGAAATCTCCTTCCAAGATGTCTTAAATCTGGTAAGTAAGCACTAAACCATTTTTGCTTAAGTCCTAAAATTTTGTGTATACCTTTTCCATTGATGTCAAAGGGAGAGGAAGAAAAAGGAAAAACGAGGAAGAGAAAGAGATACACATAGTTATATGTTGAAAAGAAAGTAAAAGAAAAGATGTAGAAAACAAAAAAAATAAAAGACTTATATGTTGCATGTGATGTTTTGGAGTACTATAAATCACTTAAGGGTTATCATTCATGGAAAAACTTCTATTAGAGTGATCTCATGTGGTGGAGATTGCCATCGGAGTCACAATCATGAAAATGACTAAGTCTAGAATCAGGATAACAAGGTACAGTGCCACAGTTTTGGATAGAGATGAAGATATACAAGGTATTATGGCTTGCAAAGTTAACTAGAGGTATTTTGGGATATTCACATGCTTCAGTTAAGATTGCATAAGTTTTGGTTACCAGATTTGTGAGATATAGTGTTCGAAAGATATGTGAAGATCGTAAAACAGTATAACAGGGTACATGAACAGTTGTGAAGTTTAAGGAAGGAAAAGTGAATATGATAACATGATAAGATGGGTGAATAAAGTATATTTCCAACTCTTTGGTATTTTAAGAGCACCAAATCCATATATAACATTTACATGAGTTATTATTATGTTTTGCATGATAATTGGGAAGCTGACTAGAAGGTTGATTATGTATAAGTATGGAGTGTTTTTTGTAAAAATGAGACATGGTATGGTAATGATGAAAAAGTAAGATTGTCAATAGAAGAGCAAAGATCAGATGCATGATTAGTAAGAGGTTGAGCTACAATTGGAACTATCTAAGAAAGATAAGTGCTTGTATTGTTCCCCCTTTTGAGAACTATTTTTGGGACAGTATTGAATGTAAGAGTAGTGTGCTCACCACCTTTAAGAAGGTGTTTTGTAAACTCCTAATAGGGTTTCTTTAATCCTCTAACAATGAAATGTACTATGTAACAATCATCTCCTAACAGGGCTAGATTTCCTAACAGGTATATTATATTTTAGTACATATTTGTGGGTACCATCCCCACCGGGGTTTTCCCTTTGGCCAGGGTTTCCTCAAGAAGAAATCATGGTATCATGAGTAATGTGTTATGCTTATATGTTTTTTTCATTTTTGCATTACTTTTGATTGTTTATAATTGTTTGAAGTTTAAATCAAAGTTCTGTAATACTGATTCACCCCCCCCCCCCTCTCAGTATTACCTAATCCTAACAGAACTTGCATATTAGTCCAAGTTTATCCCTTTGTGAGTCTAAGAATTTTATGTCTCTAGAGATTCCAATGTATGTCATTTTAGAAGGAAATTGGGGAATTCTAGTCACTGAAAGAGAAAGCACAACAAGGTGAATTGATGAAAACTACAAACTAAATAGAAGGGAATGTGAAAGGTCATGGATCATTTGATAATATAAATGTTTGAAGACCAGTGAAAAAATATGAAACTAAGATAGGAAAGAGAAAGACTAAAGAAGGGGGTTAGTAAGGATGTGGGGTTGCGAGCAAGAATAGAGAAAAAAATCATGATTGTGTGATTATGAAGTAAAGGTGGTAGAGATGGATTTGATTGAGGAGAAATATTCCGTAGAAAAGAAGGCCATGTGATGTAAATTTTCATTTGCAAATATAATTTGAGTATTTTTTGAGTAGAGAGTCTCTGCATATTTTTGTTTTTTTGTGTTTGATTTTTGTGTGTGCATCCAGTCGGAAGTACCCTCTCTCTTACATCAATTGGTATTAGATTTGGTGGCCCTAAGTATGTAGAGAAAGCATCGAATGTGAGGCAATGTAGCACCGGGGCTTATAGATGATGAATCGGGTTGTGCAAATTGATCATTGACAATGAGGCATTTTATGTGTGAAAGTAAGTAGTTGTGGAGAGATCAAAAGGATCATTGCAAGTGTGTGAAGTCGTGATCAATTAAGAGATAGTTTTGTGAAGGGTTAATTGATAATTCGTTAAAAGATTTTAATAGACAAGAGAATGATTCCAAGGAAGAGGACGAGATGGGTCATGAGAAGACCATGTTGATTTTTATCTGGAGCAAAATTGGGAATAAATCTATGGGATGTGGGGAATTTTGTTGAAGGAAAATAGTTACAACTGGAAGGCGATAGAAGAGAAAGTTTCCCACATAAATGAAGAGGAAATAGAGGATAAAATGGTCACGATAGACAATTATCTAGAGAATGAAAGAAAAGAAGAGGGTGGGAGTGAAAGTACATCACAGGTTGAGGTAGTAAAAGAGACAAAGTTTTAAAAGGAAGAGGCTATAATAGAAGTTGATCAAGAACCTGATGAGGATGGTACATTGTTCATGATGAGTGAAGGTGTACCAAAGGAAGTTTCAATTGTGGTCAATTATAATAAAGAAGAAGATACAATTGAAGAGGTTGAAGAGGATATTGCAGCAATTGAAAATATGAAGGTACAATTATTTTTTTGATTTTAATGTACTAGAGATGAAAAATAATCAATTAATGATGCAATTGTAATTTTAGATTGGTGACAAAACGTTTCTTTTTTGGGTATCGAAGCTATCAATAATTCTATGGGTGATATTTAGTGGAGTTGGTTGGTTTGTAGTCAAACAAAATCCATGAAAGAGGACAAGAGTGGGAAGATGATTTGATGGAGGAGGTTAGTTGAAGTTGGGTTGCATCATATGAAGGATCAGAGAAGTGGAATACTTTGGTGGAGGAGGACGGTACATGGTGGATGTACATCCATAAGAGAAGAGAAGAGTGGTGACTAGAGTTGTGAGTAGAGGGTGATGGTTGTTCCAGTGAGATGCTAGAAGAGGATAAAAAAATATATTTGACCTCCTCAACACAACGATGGAGTTTTCTCTAAGTTTCCAGCAACCTAAAAGAGTAGTCCAACTACCTAACTCCAATTTGTGAATCCCACTAAAAAACAATTCTACCCAATGTGTCTAGTGTAGAAGCATGTGTGGGTTGATGCTTAATCAACACTGATCAAAAATATGTATTTTATTAGTTTTGGAGTTGCATTGACTCTATCTGTCATTTCTTTGTTTGCAAGCCAAACTTTTGAATCTTGTCACACAAAATCTTGTTACATTCCATGTTGAAGCAAAATATAGAAATGTAAGATTATTCGATGTAATTTTTTATGCAACCATAAATTACAACCTTAGCCAATTTCTCTTCTATGATAAAATGGGAGATTCAAAACAATATATGATTATCGATAAAAATACACTCTCCATCAAACATGCCCCAGTAAACATGTATGCAAACTTTGGAGGCATAAACTAGCCACATAATCTATTTGAGATAATTCCTTAAGGAGATGCCAAAATGAATTTGTTGAAATGATTCTAGAAATCATTTCCAACCTCCAAGAAAGATAGAGTAAAAATGAATCACAAGACAAAATAAGCCAATGTCAACCATTGAATAATGCATAGAAGAGGAGTACAAATAGGTGTGAGTGCTTCCATGAAATGAGGGATGGGCTCCTCAAACATGAGTGGTGGAAAATAATAACCCATTAAACTAGGATGAGGAGTCAAATTGAAATTTACACATCTCTAGCAGACTCCTAAATGATGACAAATTATGTAGACAAGTGTCAAATGATCATGGATGACTAGTTAGGCTTAATAAGCCTAAGTGCAATAAGATAACTACACTAAAATCCCCCCTTAAGAATAACTTATGAGGACAAGATAACAAATCAGTCTCAACTACTAGCTTAGTGAGGTACATGTAAAATGAAATCTCTCATATTTAAGGAGAAAGATAAAAATCCCCAGTGGGAAAAAAACTATCCTCCACAAAAGAGATAAGAACTGAAGAAGCCTATAAGGTCCCCCCAAAGGATGATGATGCTACTAATGTAGACTACACACAAAGAAGAGCATGTGGCCCTTGTTGAAAATATATATGAATATGACTATCATATGGTGAATCATCTGGATTATTACAACTGGTACCTTGATTTGAAGAATTTACATAAAGTTGAAAACCCATATTGTGTGTGGCACCAGAATCTATAATTGCATTAACACATAAGGCCCTTCCTTTCAATTTCTTTGTGTCCTTAGTAATTTCCTAATGTGAAGTACATGTTTTGACAAAATCAGTTACCTCAATGTTATTCTTTTTTAGTAGAAAAGTGAGGTACTGAATTTTATTTTTCATGCATTGATGTTCTTTATGACCAGTTTTATTACAAAAGAAACATATCTCTCTCAATAGTTGATTTTATTTGTTGAGATGAATTATCCTTTTATGTAGAGGGATGTCACCAACTTTCACATACTGCAAGTCAACTTTCACATGTTGTTACAACATGTAGAGAAAACCTTCTTCATTGTTTTTTATCATCTTCAAAAACATAAGATCTTCTCTAATACCATGTAAAAACCAATACCTATTAGAAATAAAAATGAACCATAACATGCAAAATAATCCAAAGTCAACCATTGAATAATTTATAGAAGAGGAGTACAAATAGGTGTGATTGATTCCACACAATGAGGGATGAAATCCTCAAACATGAGTGGTGGAAAATAACAACCCATTACACTATGATGAGGTGTCAAAATGGAATCAACACATCTCTATTAGACTCTTGAATGATGATGACTTGTGTAGACAAGTGTAAAATAATCATGAATGACTAATTAGGCTTAATAAGTCTAAGGTCAATAAAAGAAATACTGTAAAATGAATGATGATATATGCATGAATATTAATGTGGTCTAGTGCATGGAACACTTTTTCATGTCTGGTAGTAGGATTCAAGAAAAGATTTTGTTGAATTTAAGCTCCATTCAAGGAAGGATTTTGTGTTTTACCTTAATTTATGATAGTCAATGTCTTTGTGGCATCTTAGATATCAACTTTGAATATGGGTCAGTATTGTGTAGGCTATAACATCACATGAGAATTTGAACTAGCATATTACTCCAAGGTTACCTCTTTGTCACTACAAGAATTCAATGTCTCTAGAGATGCCAAAGTATGTTTTTTTATAATGGAATTTGGGAAGTTTAGCTGGTAAAAGAGAAAGCGTAGGAATTTGAATTGGCCAAAATTATAAACTAAATGGAAGGGAATGTGAAAGGTCATGTATCATTTTATAATAGAAATGACCAAATACCAAAGAAGAAAAGATGATATAAGACTAGCAAAGAGAAATAATAGAGAGGGCATTTAGTAAGGAGGTAGGGTTGCAATCCAGAATGGAGAAAAAAATCATGAGTATGTGGCTTTCAAGTGAAGGTGGTAGAGAGGGATTCGATTGAGGAGAAATCTTCTAGAGAAAAGAAGGCCATCGAAGGAAATGTGATGTAAATTTTCTCTTGCAAATGTAATTTGAGTATTTCTTGAGTAGACTCGTCTTTGCATATCTATTTTGATTATTTGTTTTTTATTTTTGTTTATGCATCTGGAGGGAAGTACCCTCTCTCTTGTATCACAAATTATTCTAATGCCTAGGTAAATTATAAATAGAATATACATTCAAACAATCAAATAAGAATATTTTAGTGTAAAATTAGATTCGGTGCTATTGATATGTTTTAGAGTTGAGTTTTATAACAATCCAATTTGATTTTTTAATTAGGACTATAATTTAATAATTTTAATTAGACTAATTTGTCAATGTCTTTAATCTATGTTAATATATGTTAATTTAAATTGATGTGTATGTATTTGATTCAATTATCTTAGATAATACTTTTTTAAAAAATTATTTATATTTGTAGTGAATCCATCCATTTTTACACCCCTCAAGGTTTAATCTTAGTATTATGAATTACCATGTATAAGAGTATTCTAAATCTAATGTTTTAGTTTACAATTTATTTTTACTTTCTCAATGTTTGGATTCATTTGTGGTTGTACATTGATAAGAGATTATATATTGCATGGTGTCATACATATTTTATCTCATCAATCCACCCTAGGAAAATCTACTTAAATATATTTGTTTAGGTCTCTTTCTATAGAAATATATTTGTGCACATCTAATATTTTGATAATATCCATAATATCCTATCTGTTATTACACATCATCCTTCTATTTTTTATGTTTTCATTATATTTTATGGTATGAATAAGGATGCATTCTCTGTATAGATATAGGTTTTGCATGCATTTTATATCCATTTTAAATTTTAGGTCTATTAATGTTCCTCCTTTAATTTAGAAACACTCACTTCACTTGAACTCACAACTCTCATTTTAATCAAACTCACCCTATGAACTATGATATTAATGAAAATATACCTAGTGAGGAGTTTCCATTTGATAGTGATACAACTAGCCTAATGATATCAAAGATTTTACAACTAATTTTCATCTATAAAATATTTTTGTACCCTATATAATACGTAACCTTTGGATTATGAATTATTATATGCTTCATCTTATATTAAGCCTAGAACAATATCCAATGTGCATATTCTCATCAAAAACAATATTATTTTATGGATAGGGAATACAATTATATTATAGGGTGTAATGTAGATACTCAATTTGACAATATCCTATCCAAAATGTTTCTTTGAGATTTTATGTGCCCCTCAAAAAATCATAGAGACATACTAAAGTGAAATAATTGATTAGATGGTAACTTACCACCCCATGGGGGACACAAATCATCCCTTCTAAACTTTTTCTAGTGGAAATTGATCTTTTCACCCCTCTTTAGGAACATTTGAATGTAGTCTTCATACATTTGTTTCTAGCTAAGCTAAGGGACCTTCTTTCCTTCACATCTTAACCTAGCAACTTGTAGAATGAAATCCTCTAAAACCTCATTTTTTATGATTCCTACTTGGACTTTTCTATCCCTCAAGTCTTTTATTAATATGAATAATAAGTCTTCATATTTTCCTTTCATGACTCTAAAGAACAAGGTAATTCGTTCCCTTTAAAAAACCTCCTAGAATTCAATGTTTTTCTAAAGGAAAATGAAAGAATTGGGATCAACATGCACTCTTTGTTGCTCCATTAAAGATCTCTTACTATTCATTGTTACAAACATGAAGTCTTTGTATCACCCATGTTGTCATAAATAGTGCTGATATTAAATTTGTTCTTTTGAATTGTCAAGAAAATAAAATTAAGTCTAAATTAATAGTATGCCATATGTTGTAGTCTTCCTCAAAATTTTGAATTGCACCATAAATTGAAATTGATTTGAAATGGCTTAGGTTGTTCGAATTCATAAAAGGGCAAAAATAACCCACTAAAAGATAAAATGACTGGGATACCTATCTTTAGGAAAATATATGTAAAGTTCACTAGAGATATCTTTCTTAAGATTTTTATTATTATGTTATAATTTTTATTAAGTTTGTATTATAATTTGATATTAAAATTTAATATTTTCAAATACATAGATAGAGTGAAAAGAATAAATTAATATTTTTAACTATATTATATGCAAGTTTAATTTTAATTATATTATTATTTTATTATATTTATATATCATTTTATTTCAATAATGAAAAATTTCCAAATACAACTAAATTAAAAGAATATATTATTATTTTAATTATTTTTATATTATAATTTGATTTCAAAATGTAATATTTCCAAATATACATTAGATTTAAATGAATAAAAATTGAGTACTATATATTTTTATAGTAGAATTATTTGGCAATCCATTTATTTTAATAAATAAATGAAAGTGGCAAGCCACCATACCATTTTATTAATAACACTGGTTCAAGAGCTCAAGGAGAAATGCACCAGCAAGAAAACCTTCTATCGCTACTTGAGTACAATGAAGATCAATGAATCCAAAAGTAAACACTATTCATCAACATGCTCACCCCATGCATTGTTTAGTTTTGATCATTCATTTGAAATAAAACAAGCCAACATTGACAATCTAATTCTTTTCTTTATCTTATCATCTTTATATTTTAAATTAATTTTATATTTTAAAATTATAAGTATTTTACCAATATAAATAAGAATAAAATAATATGAAATGCTTCCAAAAAGAAATATTTAGGTATATAATTTTAGCATAAAAAATTACATTCTTTTTCTGAAATTTCTTACATCGGTATATGCTACAACTACAACATTTTTTGTTTCTTCTCTTCTATGTAATATGAAAGGAAAACAAAGCACTGATAATATTGTATTGAAGATTTGTTAAAACAAATCAAACCTAAAAGAAATTTTAACATAAACAATTGAAAAATTCATTCCTATTGCTGAATAACAAAATGAAAAAACTTAGAATATGTTGCACTACTATACATCTACACTTAGTTTTTAGTGTACATTAAGATGATAAATAAAACAAAAATTGAAAACTAAAAAATATAAATATAAATATAAACAACGCTGC
This sequence comes from Chamaecyparis obtusa, assembly GCA_027943335.1. Lineage (NCBI taxonomy): Eukaryota > Viridiplantae > Streptophyta > Pinopsida > Cupressales > Cupressaceae > Chamaecyparis > Chamaecyparis obtusa. The sequence goes on along the minus strand of BSBK01007843.1, from coordinate 243,537 downwards.
ATGAAAACTACAATTGCATGGGTTTTGATAAACATGGATGGATGAATTTTTTTTTAGCTCCTTGATCCAACAAAGGAAATCATCTAGATTATTGACCTTTCAAATAAAATGATGATAGATGCAGTGTTGCGAAAAGTATAATATCTTGAGGATTTAATCAAGGAGATGTGGGTCTCTCGTACCCTTCAATGTTGCAGCAAATATTAAGGTAGAATAAAGCAGACAAAATATATGATTAGCTATCATCTCCTTTCCAATGCAAGCCTTTGGCTCTAGTGGTCATTCTATTGGTAAATGTTAATTGTCACACCAATCTAACAAAGAGAAAATAATAACAATTATTTAGGACAAGAATAATTTATCAAAATCACCACCAAGAATATTCATTTATATTCTTAAAAATAAAAAAATTCAAAGTGTGTATATCATTGTTCCATAATAAAAAAACCATGTCCAATATTATATATGTTTTAAAAGCATGTTATAACCAACATGATAATGTATTTCTAACTCTAATGGAAGAAGACTCACATTACATACACCACTACATTGAGGTGCATAATCAATTTTTGAAGCACAGAAAGGACAAATGGATGATAATGATCAATCCTCTTGTAAATATGCAGATCTTTGCTACCCTCATTTCCACATTTTTTATTCATGTTATCATACAAGTGGCGTGACGAGTGGTTTTTATCTCATTATTAATGATGCAAACACCACTCACTCAACACTCACTCAACCATGTCCATTCCTTATTGATGACAAATAAGAATTGCACATAGATACATTATAGGCTTTGTCTCCCTCGACTTTAGCTACATTATTATTTTATTATTATTTCATCTATTTTTGGTTATTGACCATATGGTTTCCATATGATGGTCATTGATGCAAGATAAAAATGTATCTCCTTCCTTCATATCATACAAATAGGTTTGAGTTCTTCCACAAAATGAGGGATATAGATTCCTCAAACATGAGTGGTGGAAAAAAATAACCCATTAAACTAGGATGAGGTGTCGAAATGGATTTGACACATCTCTAGTAGACTCCTAAATGATGACGACTCGTGTAGAAAACTGTCAAATGATCATGGATGACTAATTAGACTAAATAAGTCTGTGTAATAAAATAAATACACTAATACCCCCTCTTAAGAATAACTTAGGAGGACAAGATAACAAATGACTCCTTGATACTATCCTAGTGAGGTACCTGTGTACAACTAAATCTCTCATAAAAGGAGAAAGATAGAAAACCCAGCGGGAAAAAGCTATCCTCCAAAAAAGAGATAAGAAGTAAAGAAACATATAAGGCCCTCCTAAAGCATGATGATGCTATTTATTTAGAATGCACACCAAGAAGAGCATGTGGCCATTCTTGAATATGATTGTCATGTGCTAAATCATATAAATTATCAAGACTAGAATCTAGATTCAAGAAGAAACCACAAAAATTTTATAACTCATATGGTGTGTCACACTATAATCTATAATTTCATTAGAAAATAAGACCCTTCCTTTTGATTTCTCTTTCTCCTTAGTAATTCCCCGACGTGAAGAATATACTTTGACAAAATGAGTTACCTCAATTTTATTCTTTTGTAGGTAGTTTAAGTGAGGTGCTCATTTTTCTTTTTCATGCGTTAATATTTTTCATGACCATTTTTGTTACAAAAGGAACATATAACTCTCTCAGTAGTTGATTTACTTAGTTGAGATGATTTATCCTTTTTAAAGTTATCATTATTATCTTGTTTCTTCCCTTCCTTGTCCTTCTTAATGTTCTTTTTCTCTCCATTAGAATTTTGATGCTTTTCATTTACTATGTTTTCAAGTTCTCAACATGAAATAAGTTAATTCAGGAGATAGGTTTAAACATAGAAACATAAATGCTTGGTCACACTTATTTAAAAACTTTTCTTTATCTTTAGCTACATTCAGTTCTTTTTGTGTTCTCATTGTTACCCTATATAAGGCTTTATTCTTTAGTACAAAAATTAATTTCAACTTCCAATTATTACAATTGAAAGAAGTTAGAGGTTGTATAATCACATTAGGATCCATCCTAGTAGATCTAGATTGTTGCTTGTAGAATGCAAAAATGAAGAGTACTTCTCGAGGAAGTATGAAAAATAGAAAACATGCAACATCCCCGTGATTATCTTTCCCCTCTTATTTTTGGCACTTTATAGAGGGAGTGTTGCACGACCAAACCCCCCTAAAATGCAAAATGACACTTTATAATGATAAAAAAATGGAACTCAATTTTAAGTTAAGGAGCACAATTTTGAGCTAAGGAGCACAAGTCATCAGCAAATGAATTTTTAACTCTCTACAAAATTATACCTTCTCCAAAAGGAAATTAATGGTCAAATAATTTTAACTTTGCCAAAAAAATCATTTGCTAAAAAATAAAAAAGATGGAGCAAAGTTAAGCCCTTTTGGGTTGGAAAGAACCAAGGGCTAAAAATCCATGTGACCAAGGGCTAACCTCTCAATGGTTGCATGCAAATTGCAAGAACCAGGTAGAGGGTTTGGTTGCATAGATGTTCTATCTTCCTCAACACAATCCTTCCTTGCAAAATGACATGACAGATGTGCCACAATGATGCAGGTCATCAACGACCTCACTTGGAATAGATGACAGTGTTATCGATGATGTTATGACCGTCACAAATGAACATCGTAGATGGTTGCAATGCACATGGATGCCACTGAATTTCACATACCACGGGTTTACTTTCACATGACGTTAAAAAACACATAGAAAACCTTCTTCAATGTTCATTATTAGCTTCAAAAATATCAAATCTACTTAGATACCATGTCAAAACCATGATCTATTAGAAAAAAAGTAAATGAAGCACAACATGAAATGAGCCAAAGTTGAGAATTGAATAATGCATAGAAGAGGAGTACAAATTGGTGTGAGTGCTTCCATAAAATGAGGGATGGACTCCTCAAACATGACTGGTGGAAAATAACAACCCATTAAACTAGGATGAGTTATCAAAATAGAGTCAACACATCTCTAGTAGACTCCTAAATGATGACAACTTGTGTAGACAAGTGTCAAATGATCATGGGTGACTAATTAGGCTTAATAAGCTTGTGTAATAAAATAAATATACTAATACTCCTTACTCCCCCTTAAGCATAACTTAGGAGGACAAGATAACAAATGAGTCTCAACTACTAGCCTAGTGAGGTACCCATGTATAATGAAATCTCTCATAAAAGAAGAAAGATATGAAACCCAGTGGGAAAAAACTATCCTCCAAAAAAGAGATCCAAGAAGTGAAGAAGCCTATAAGGCCTCCCTAAAGGATCATGATTCTATTGATATAGAAAGCACCCCAAGAAGAGCATGTGACCCTTCTTGAATATGACCATCATATGTTAAATCATTTGAATTATTAGGACTAGAATCTAGATTTAAGAAGAAACCACAACAAGTTTAGAACTCATAAGGTGTGTTGCACCAAAATCTAAAATTTCATTAGAAAATAAGACCCTTCCTTTTAATTTTTCTTTGTCCTTAGCAATTCCCTGATGTGAAGAAGATGCTTTGACAAAATCAGTTACCTCAATTTTATTATTTTTCAGTACACAAGTGAGGTACTCAATTTTCTTTTTCATGCATTAATATTCTTCATGACCATTTTTGTTACAAAAGGAACATATAACTCTCTTAGTATTTAATTTATATTGTTAAAATGATTTATCCTTTTTGAAGTTATCAATTTTGTCTTGTTTCTTCCCTTCCTTTTTCTTTTTATCTCCTTTAGTATTTTGTTTATTTTCATTTCCTGTGTTTTCAAGTTCTCAACATGAAATAAGTTAATTCAGGAGAAAGGTTTAAACATAGAAAGCCAAATGCTTGGTCACACTTATTAAAAAAAAAAAATTTATATTTAGCTACATTCATTCTTCTTCTATTCCCATTGTTACCCTATATAAGGCTTTATTGTTTAGTACAAGAACTACTTTCAACTTCCAATCATTATAATTGAAAGGAGTTAGGGGTTGTATAGTCACATTAGGCTCCATCCTAGAAGACTTAGATTGTATTTCCCATGAATATATTTCCCCTATTATTTTTGGCACTTTATAGATGGTATGTGTTCCCTATTCTAAGACTCTCGTATCATCTACGATGGAACACACTGATGGTTGTTTGCATTGTCTTTCTACCCACCAATTGTATTTACTTTAAAGTAATTAAATTAATTTTTTAGTTGTTTCATCGGGCTTTCTATCAGATAGTTTACATGCCATGTCCATGCTTCAACATTTGTATTATCGATGGATTTCCATACCCCGTTCTCAAATTATGAATGCTGGCAAGGTTGTAGAGTTTTTATTTACATTAGCCAATTACAATTGCTTATAATGACAAAATTATGAGACATTTCTTATTTCTCATATTTTGAACATTTCCTTTCATGCTCAACTATTATAGTAGAGCTTTTGCAAGCTTGATGAGAGATGTCAAGACCACAAAACAAAAGCAAGAAAAATTAAAATTGAACAGAATGAACAAAATATCTTTGGTTCAAGATGATTAACCATTCACATGAGATGCTCTTGCATCAATCGTCAATAAGGATGTCATATATTTGAGAATGTTCTTGTAAGGAGCATGCCTCAAATCATAATAAAGGGATTGAAAATGTCATTAAAAATCTAAATTTATCAAGTTTACATTAGGGTCATGAAGCATCAATTTAAATGTCATTGTTTATCTCAAAACCTTGAAATTTAGTTGCAAGGTACATGAAAGATATCTTGAGGGGTAAGATACACAAAAAATGCTTATTATAAAGAAAACATAGTAATTTTTTTAAAATATTATATATAGTGGAACATTGCAAGATACAAAAAAAATACATATTATGAAAAAAAAATTTAAATATTAAATATTTAGTGATATGATTTTGAGATATGAATGGTAGTTAGATTTTACAAGCAATCGTCATATTCTAAGATGGAAAATAAGAATAAAACTATTGACAAATACTTGATCCATATACAACCAAAATAAAAGTAAACGGAAATAATAAAATTGTTAGACAAGAAGATTACATAGACGATATGTATTATGAAAAGATTTGATCTATATATTGCATAATCTAGTTTAATTCATAATGATGTGATTTCATCCTACTACCATTACTAATATGCAAAAGTTTGTATAAGCTATGTAGACTTAATTGCCACTCAATGTAATAGATAGACCATCATATAAATGCTAAATAGATGTGTCATGGTGTTACATGTATTTTTTTTATTGCATATTAATTGTTTAAATGTGTCTTATTATGAATGTTCTAATTTTGCTATTTTTTTAAATCTTAGTGACATTTCATTTGTCAAATGATTTATACATATGATTAGATGTAGAATATGTTTTTTAAAGAAATAAATTATGCTTTTAATCTATGGTTGTGAACCTTGATGACAAGTACAACACTACCACTACTAACCATCACATCGTGTCACTATCAATTTTTTTAAAAGTTTTTATGTATATTTGTTTAAAGAAAAATATTTTAAAATATTTTTTCTAAAGACAAAATATTACCACATATGACAGCTAAAAGATGCGTTCACATATATAACAGCCTATCAAAAATGTGTTCAATAAAGTAGCCTATCATAATGGAAAACTGACCATCCATATTTAAATTTAAATTTCTACACATTAAATTAAATATAAACTTATTTAAATATATTCTCTAGCAATATGCGAACAGCTAGTGCCTTGACTGAACAATGTAAACAACGACTTCTACCATCTTAAACAGATGGCTAAGCTCGCAAAACATGTATTGCAGACTTCATTATTTCTAATCACGCCCATTTTTAAGCTCAAAAAACCATTAATCCCTATTGATATTTTTATAGGCGCTATTGATTTCTCAATACAGACAAGATTCAGCCCCGCGTTATCCAACAGGCATGTCACAATTATGCTACAAATTGAAGAACTCAAACGAAATATGGCCACACATTCCCTGGTTTCCAAAAGGATTCCACAATGCAGCTCGACTACAATGCAAAATATCGACACTGGTTCTGTACCGTGCTGTTACTATGCATTGTTCGCAACGCAGCGAAAGATATGTTTCTATGCAACAGGCATAAAACTTCAAACCCCAAATTCCAGAGTACTTTGAACACAGTTCTCAATAATCTTGTAAACAATGCATCATCATCAAACGGTTTCAATACCTCTGTCTCCGGCCAAGATCCAGTCCGAGTTTATGGTCTCCTCCAATGTCGGGGAGACGCAACCGTGGAGGAATGTCTCAGCTGTTCACGAGACGCAAATAACAGCATTCGCCAGGTCTGTGGAGACGAATTAGGTGGAAGAACTTGGCAGGACAAGTGCTACATGCGCTACGAGACTTATTCCTTCATCGGAATCCTAGATATAGACACAAGGGTTGATCACACATTAGGGAAGGTCACAGATGAGCCTGATGTGTTTAGTAGGTCAGTTAAGGAGCTTTTGACAAATCTGTCAGTTGAAGCCCTTCGATCCCCAATTCTGTATTCTTCTGGATCAACAAATGCCTATACATTTTATACCATATACAGTATGGTTCAGTGTTGGAGCGATTTAACCTCTGTTGAGGACTGCATACAATGCTTAACACATGCAATTCGTGATTTGTTAAATGTGACGGTGACGACCAACGGAGCTTATCGGGGAGGTACGGCTGGATCCGGAAGTTGCTTCGCTCGCTACGCAATTCAACCATTCTTTCATAATCTTGCCCTTCCAACGCCTCCGCCTCCCTTCCAACTGGTTTCTCCACCAACAATTCGGCACAATCCATCCTCAACTCCAACACCGAGTAATATGCATATCAATTCCTTTTTAAGCTAGCATAAATTATGCTGATTTTCTATAGAAGAGGAATATGATGGCAATATTTAGTAGTGGATCTATCGGCATGGACTATGATAACGAAACCCAATTAACCATAGGCCATGCTGATAGATCCCGTAAACAATATGCTCCTATAGATCTCGTTACTAGTTCACTTTAATTGTTCCTTGAAATCTTTTAAATGGCCGGAAAAGGTTTTATTTTGCTTTGTAAAGTTAACATGCGTAGCATTTTACATGACTAAGCACTCAACTCGATCTCCTGAGCAGAAAAACCTCCAAACGAAATAGATACAATTTTGGGCATTGTCGCCGGCTTGGTGGTGATATTACTCCTGTGTGCGTTTGCAATCCGAAGAAAATTCAAGTCTGCAGTACTTTGGAGGCCAGCCCTCTTAAAGAAAGGTATTTTTATGATTGAGTTTCATTGAATTTGCCCCATATTTTGTCAACAGAATTCCTTGCTTTTGAGGGTTTTCTTTCAAAATCCAGAATTTTTTTCTCTATTGTCCCCAAGTTGTGGCGAGGAAAACGTAATTTTTTCGCCCTGTTTAACTTGTTCAGAGAATCTAGATACGGAATTAAACTCAGCAATCGGTCAAAAGCATGGAATAATCTTTAACTTGGAAAACATCAAGGCTGCAACAAGAAATTTCCATCATGATAACAAGCTTGGAGAGGGAGGATTTGGCGCTGTATACAAGGTATATATAACCCTAGGCGACGGTGTTCTCTTGTTTCGGACACCAAGATTAACTGTGCTATTAAATTGAACAAGGTTATCCAATCTTTTGGACTGTTCCAGCATTTTTTAATATATTTTTGATTGACTGTTCCGGCATTTTATTTTGATTTTAATGAAATAGATTTAAATATTACTTCACAATTAATATTAGATCGGACATTTTACTTTTAATTTGATTTGAAAACAGAGTTGCCCACAGTTGAGGATTTTCATAGGTAATTAGAAAATACTTATTTACACATTCCTTATTTAAAATATATTTTGTTCAAATATTTACTTGGATATGTTATCTATGAAAATTCAGTCAAGATTATCTAGTCTTCCAGCACAAAGTTTTGAAGCAGTATTTTACTTAGAGCTCTGGTCTGTCTTACATGTTTATAGCGTGGTGTAAGTTTAAGGTTTATGTGATTTCTCTTATGTCAGGGTACAATGGAGAATGGATTACAAATAGCAGTAAAGAAACTTTCCGTACAATCATTGAAAGGAAAAGAGCAGTTTCTAAACGAGGTTAAGCTGGTGGCAAAGGTTCAACATCGTAATCTTGTAATTCTACTTGGGTGTTGCGCAGAGGGATCAGAACGGTTGCTTGTCTATGAATTCTTACCTAACAACAGCCTTGACAAAATCCTATTTCGTATGTTTATTGTATCTATATTTAAACAACGGCTGTCATACAATACTTGCTCTTCTCTAAGCTAATCAATTGAAAGCCATAGAACAGTTGTTTTATTTAAGAGTAATTTATTTGGATGCATGTATATAGATCCAGAGAGGACCAAAGAGCTCAACTGGAACAGGCGTTTGAACATCATACTTGGAGTAGCTCGTGGGCTTCTATACCTGCATGAAGATTCTCAGCTTCCCATCATTCATCGGGACATTAAAGCAAGCAACATTTTGCTCGATGATAAAATGGAGCCGAAGATATCTGATTTTGGCTTAGCAAGACTGTTCTGTCGAGACAAAACTCATATTAACACGATAGTTGCAGGAACTCTGTAAGGATCTTATAAGTTCACTACTCTTATTTGTTCTCATTGAAGATTATTTCAAAAACTTCATTTTCTTCTACCTAGGAAGACACATTTTCAAGGTTGCTGTGTAAATTGTATTCTGATCTCGTAATTGTTCCCGATTATGCAGTGGGTATATGGCACCAGAGTATGCTCGGAGAGATCAACTATCTATAAAAGCTGATGTCTATAGCTTTGGGGTTGTCATTTTAGAAATTATATGTGGAAGAAAGAACAGTGATGATGGACTGTCCTTAGAATTCCAAAGCTTGGTAGATTGGGTAAGACAAAAATTATACCTGTTAAGATGCTCTGTTTCTCAAAGTTATATATATAATGATGATCAATAGGCATCATTGGTATGGAGATCTTATAGGGGAGGAAGTATTGGGGATGTGATTGATAGAGCAATAATAACAAGTTTTCCCAATGAGCAAATTTCAAGATGCATTCATGTGGGCCTTTTATGCACTCAAGCAAATGCATCACATCGCCCACCAATGGCCACTGTATATGAAATGCTTTCAAACCCTTCTGTGACCAATTTACCAGATCCCACAAAGCCTGCATATCTAAGTATTACACAAGTAGAAGTCCAATTGCAAACATCCACGTTAACATCAACATCTGCAAGAACAACTTTACCTGCCACCATTTAGTGTATCCATCTAGCAATGATGTATCCGTATCAGGCTTGGGTTCAAGATAATTCCACTTACTTTTTCTAGTGTATAATAAACTAAAGAGCTTGCATATCAAACCTCAGATATAAATCACGAAATCTTGGTAATGAATCAGAATTTTCATTTTTTGGTTAGTGCTAAAGAAAAGATCTGTCACAAGGATGACCACAATATTTTTCCACGATTATTTTTCACTTTCATTTTCATTTTTATTACAGCAAGGAAGGCATGCATTTAAAGTCACGGGTGGAAATTCCACCTTATTTTATTAATTGTATAATGAATAGGACTCACTACATAATGTAATACCTTTTAAATGAAATAATAAAGAAACTGATAGTGCTATCCCTTTAGGAGAAGGGTTGCACTGCAGCTGCAATTCCTACCAAAGCATTCAAGCTCGGAGCAAAAGCTATAAAGAAAATGAATTTGTATGCAGTAGGCAAGAATCTACTGCAGATGTATTCGTATGACTGTGTCTATGTAAGTCTACAGACTATACACATAACAACTCAGTTTGCAGAGTAGGTTTTGATGCGTGCAAAGTCAATCTCCCCAATCTTTATTAGCACCCTTCTAGTTTGTAATTAGCCCTATAAACAATCCTGTAATCTGATTCTCATATGCTGAGTTACCTAGCAGTCTAGATATGGTTGGGTGCAAAAGGTGGTTCCATATGCTATAAGCTACCCTATAATCCAAGAACGGTTAGGTATGATGGCCACCAGGTAGGTTTTCAAGAGGTTATATTCATCATCACTAGAACTCAAAGTAGAAATCAATATGAAAGTATTTAATTTTTAAGAAATAACATCAAGTTAAATAGAGCAAAATTGAACAAACAAAAATACTTAGATCCTGTAACCTAATCAGGGGAAAGGTCTGCTTCTAAGTATATGACCAGCTACTTGGTGCTCAACAAGAATGCCACCTGACTGCACTAAGTCATCAACAATTATAACATGTCAACTAGCAAGATCCCCCTCCTTGATAGGAACAAATCAATGATCACTTTCATGAACTTTTGTGCATACGATATGTGAAATAAATTTTATGGATTGTAAATAGTTTGCATTTCTCCAATGAACAAGTGAACCCACATCAGACAAATAAATATCCATGTTCATGCTCAGGAGCAGTAAAGGATGTACCATAAGATAGCACTATATTCATTATTGAACCATTTCCATGTACCATCACCTATCTATCTACCTACATATCTATCCATGAGGAGTTCTATCTACTTCACAACTAACTATCCATAAGCATATAACTCCTAGCATAAATGTTAAGCTAAATTTTCCCTAAGAGTTCTACTAAAAAGTTAAAACAGAAATACCCTAAACAAATACATATAAAGCACACTAGATCATCTCACACCTAATGCTCACTAAAACACAAGTTTTATTTGAAGTCTCCATTCTTAACAATTTCTCAGCAAGTATACCAAAGATCGTGAATGCCATTACACATTTGTGTGAATAAATAAAAAGGGAAATGGATATGCAAGTAAAGACCCAGTTTCATATTTGATTGAAGTAAAAATACCCAAAAGAAATAAATTATGAGTCGCATTCTCACCAAAATTTGACTTCCTAACAAGTAGGTCGCTTACAAAATGCAGTATTTAGTGTTTTGGTAAAGTATCAATATGAGAGCTCATAGGATTAAGCTCCCCTTGATTGATGCAGGGGAATGCCAAAATCAGACATCTAGTTGTAGTTAAATCATGTACATGTAGTACTTCATAACACTGAGATAGCTGTCATGCATAGTTTCATGGCATGCACATCAAATGCTTCTAATAGGATCACAAGTATTAATATATATTAGTTCTCTAACTCAGAGTATATACTTATAGACAGTTTGTCATATTGTTAGAGTTTTAGGTGACTCTACAACACCCCCAGGATCGAATGCAAGACCAAGATAACTTCCACAAGAGATTGGCAAGACAATTGCATTAAGATGCAAGAATGATATTATTGATCATGGACATGATTAAAATGTACATAATAGGCCTCCTTATATAGGAAAGGAGATAAGAGACAATGATAAGGAGATGATAAGCTATTACCTATGCTAGGCGTAATCACATGTCCACCAAATGTGGATCATCCTTCATTATGCAATAAAGTATGTGCAATGGATTAGGATAATAATGTGATAAGAGCACGTAGGGTGGATCTCACACACAAAGAGGTATGTGATGACAACTATCACACCAAAAGTGAAATTTCTCCTACACCATGTGCTTAATAGATGTGCACACTCCTAGGTGTCTCAATCACAAACTACTATGCAATGCATTAACCTAAGTAAGATTAAGTAAAGCGTAATTAGGAATAATTAATTACACCAACACCCCCCCTTAAGTGCAACTTAGGAGAATGCACTTAAACTCACAATGCAAGATGGGTCCCGGCAACTAGGCCATGTTAGGTACCTATGTACAAAATGCAATACATGAAATGCATAACTCTCATAAAGTGGAGAAAGAGGGAAAATCTCACGGGAAAAACCCTCCCCCAAAAAGAGAGAAGAAAACAAGATGCATGGATGGATGGAGTGCTCAAGACCCCCCAAGAACTACATACATCATGTATATACAAAGAATTATCCCCCCATAAGAAGGATAGTTGGAGACATGATATGCCCCCCATAATGAAACATCTCCTATAAAAATGGTGAGTGCTTGAAGACAAAGTATATTCCAATGACTACAAACAATATTTCTCCCCTTGGGAAGAAGATATACCAAGTACAAATGTAGGAATGCTTCCCATTGTGGATAGGAACTAGGAAGTGGAATCCAAATGAAGTATGATGATGATGCCATGAACCAATCCATATCCAAATGAAAGAAGGAAGAAGGTCTCCAAATATGCATCTTTGAAGACTGAATAGGCCTCTCCAATCTCAAAGAATCTATCACATCATGTGACAAACCAAGTGAAGAAGAAGAATCAAGAATGTCAATCTCCAAAGAATGTGAAGAAGTATCTCCAACTGTGATGAAACTGTCATCAAAGAGAAGACAAACCCCCTCAAGTATGTCTTCCAAATCTAAAATATGAGACTCCACAAATAATGAACCAATATCTGGCAAGTAAGAATCCCAATCAGGAAGACAAATAGATATCTCTTGCAATGAATCACTGGAATCACCAACAAGAGATGATTGTGTGATCTCAACTAGAGAAGTAGGACCTGCAGGAGGAGCCACTAGATCATCCTCACTCTCAATTACTGCAAATTCTTCAATTGCATCTAAAGTATAATCTGTTGGCAATTTGGCTAATGTGGATGCATAGATGTTGTCATTATGGCAATATATGATCTCTATTGAGAGCGCAAAATCTGGAATGCAAGTATGGCAAGTTGAAGGAAGAAATTGTCTAAGTATGGATACAGTGATCCTGACAGAGCACTTGATGAAGATTTAGTTGGCAACATCCACTGGAGCAATATTTTTGTTTGCATAGTTAACTAAAGCTTCTACAGAGTATGAGAATACCCCATCTCAGTGTGCATATAGTTTGGAGCAGTACGGACAAAGTTATTCGAAGTTTACCGAAGATAGTTTTTGCAGACAGAACAGTTTTGGGAGTTAAATGATTATTTTTTCTTGTCAAAATAATGACTTAACATTATGAAGGGATGACATCCTAGATGTTTACTCTTGGATAAAGATTTTGGAAGCTGACCATGTAAAGTTATTAGCTTTAATAACTCATATATTAGGCATACTTGAAATGTAATGACAGAATCGATGTGATATGTAAAAAGAAAGAAAAGATAACTTGCGATAGTTGTATATTGTGATAGCAGCAAAAGCTATTGATGCGAAGCTGTAAGCAGTACCATATTACAGTCAGAAACATTTTGTATTACCTATTTGGGTAGTGAGCTCAGCTAGTGATCAGGTTTTGTAATCTAACTCCTAACAGGGTTAAGGCTTCTAACAAGGCCTAAAGTCCTTTAACCAGGATAGATCTACTATATATTGTAAATTGACTCCTAACAGGGTCCAATATCCCTAACAGGATACTTTTGATTAGTGATCTTTGTGGGTACCATCCCCACCGGGGTTTTCCCTTGGCCAGGGTTTCCTCAAGAACATATCATGTGTTATGAGTTCTTTCTATTTACTGCTATGTTTGTTAATCAGCTTGATAATCTTTGTATGCACTAAAGTAATCTGTTATATCCATAAGTGGGCAAAAGAAAAAGTTTGTGAAATACTGATTCACCCCCCCTCTTAGTATTTCCTATTTCTAACAATTGGTATCAGAGCACAGTTACTCGAAGAAGGAACATTCAAGGAAAGCTTAGCAGCTTGAGTAAGATCTCTATGGATATGGATCAACTTCAGAAGAATCTTGAAGAAGCTCTTGAATACATTGATATGCTTACTGATGAAAGAAACTCCTTAAGAAGAAAATATGAAGATGCAAAGAATGCTATTGACAAATTAAAAGGTAAGATTGAAGATTTGAAATCTAAAAAGAAATCTGATATGCTTGTTGAAGATTGTGATGAATTAGAAAAAGAAAATGAGATCCTTAAGCATGAGTTGAAGATAGTAAATCTGAAGCTTAGTATGAAAGATGGAAATTTGAGATCTGATAATGAAAAATTGAAAATTGAGAATGAAGATCTGAGGTCAAGACTTGAAAAAGAAACATCCGAATTTGAAAAAGTAAAAGTGCAGTATGTGGAACTTGAGAATTATAATAAAATTGTGAAAGGTGAATTAACTCAATCTAAACAACAACTTGAGAGGCTATATTAAAATAGTGATAAGACTGGAAAACAAATTTCTTTTGAAGAACCATTCTTTGATAGGACTGGATTTGGATTTAGTATGTTTAGAACAATCCATGAAAGTAAGAAGCCAGATCTAAAGACATCTGATAGTGTGGAGGAAATAAAGCTAGATGAGAACACATTGGAAGATCCACCTAAAGAAGAACCACCTAGAGAGAAAGAAGAATCAAAGCAAGAAGAATCAAAACAAGAAGAATCATCTAAAGGAATGCAAAGAGAATTCAAAGGTAGATGTTTTTCTTGTAATACTATTGGGCACATGAAGAGAGATTGCACAGGTAAGCAATTTAAACCTCTTAATGGACATTGTTATAATTGTCATAGTTTTGGACATAGAGCTAACGAATGTAGAAGACCTAAAGTAATTGTGAATAATTATGATAGAATGATTGGGAATACTAACAATGCAGATAAGAAATCTATTGAAGAAATGAATCAAAGAAAAGTGGTAGTATGTTGTAGATGCAACAAAGTAGGACATATTGCTAGAAATTGCAGGTCACAGATTAACCAGCAAGGATAGAGATTTGGAAACAATGGAATCATTTGTCAGTTATGCAACAAGTTTGGAAACTCAGCAAGATTTTGCAGAATGAACAATGGAGACCTTATCATCATAACCCTAACCCTAGGAACAATGCAAGAAGGAATGAAAATGCAGGAAACAAAGAGAAAGGTTGCTGTAGCAATAAAGATGAAGTAAAATTTGATAAAGGCACAGATCAAGGAGGTATAGTCAGCACTGAAAGTAGTCAAGAAGGTAATGTAACTAATGGTAAGGATGAATCTTTACTGACCCTTCTTTAAGTACTTAAATTATGTAAGTTTCTGTAGTTTAGGACTTAGGATTAGTGTAGATTAGGAATTGAATGAGTTAAGTTTTGCGCAGTTAGATATAGGTTTATTATGTTGTACTAATGCTATGGTTAAGTGCGCAAAAGAAAATATTGTGTTTTGCGAGGTCGCAGAAAGTTTTATGGTTGCAGGTTTGCAAAATTAGCTTTTTGAGGTTTTAGCGGCAAAATGAAAGAATGCGATGTCAGATCGAGTTAATGTGAAGTGTTATAAGGTCAAAATAAAAGTTATCATGATTACAAAGTGATTGAAAAGAGATTTGAAAGAAGAAAAAGTGAGTTGAGGATGATTTAAAGAAGTTTGAAGGAGTTTGCAGCGACGATCATACCGAAACCCTAGATTTGCAAAGTTGAGGTATTTTTTGATCTTTAATCAGTTGATAAGATGGATATTTCTATGGTTCATAATGTTAAGGATAAGAATAGACCTAAGATTAAGAAAGAACCAGTAGAACCAACTGAAATTGATAACAGTCTAGCACTATCATCCGTACCAGATGGAGTATTGCACATTGAGAATGTTAAAGGATATTTAGGTTGCAAGTTTGAAACTTTGGAAGATGCATATTTTAGTGATGATTATAGGAAATTGTGCAATTAAGAGATGTCAGTTAAACCAGCTTATGGGTGTTGGCATTAAGTAGAATTGCCACTAGTGACAACACTTATTTGCATTCTGAGTGCAAACTGAGTAGAACAGTGCAAACCGAGCAAGACAGTGCAAACCGAGCAGAACAGTGCAAACCGAGCAGAACAGTGCAAACCGAGCAGAACAGTGCAAATCAAGCAGAACAGTGCAAACCGAGCAGAACAGTGCAAACCGAGCAGAACAGTGCAAATTGAGCAGAACAGTGCAAACCGAGTAGAACAGTGCAAACTGAGCAGAACAGTGCAAACCGAGCAAGACAGTGCAAACCGAACAAGAGAGTGCAAACCGAGCAGGACAGTGTAAACTGAGTAACATTATGTCTACCGAGTCACCAGTATTTACCGAGTTCAAAACCTACCGAGTGGTTAGTATGAATCGTGCCTCCACTTCTACCGAGTGCATGACGATGCCGAGTAATGCAGTGGACACCGAGTATCAGAAAGTCACCGAGTTAGTTTGCAGGAATCATGTAACCATACTTGGGCCGACTTAGTGGCACTTATGTTTATTTGTCAAGATGACTTTGTAATTGTAATTAATTGTTTAGACTTGTATATAAACAAAGTTTTAAAAAATGTCAAGATAAAATAAAATGAGTATGAATGTGAAAAAGAAAGAAAGGCAGAGATAAGCAAATTACAAAGGGCTACAGCAGTATAGGGAATAGCAAAGACAAATTCATCACAGAAGGTGATCAGTACATCAGCGAATCTCAATCAACAATCCAGTTGCAAAGCAAGAGATCTACTATTTCATCCTAACAGGTGAATCAGTACTAAAATCCTTTAACCAGGTAGACTTAACAGTCTTTTGTAAAATCTCTTTATCGAGTGCATACTTCATTGTATGTTTGTAAATCCTTTAACAGGGTGGATTTAGCAATCCTTATTGCTCCTAGCAGGGCAGATCACCAGAAGTGATCAAATTGTAAGCCTTAACCGGCCAACTTTATTCTGAAGTACTAAAGCTTTGTGGTTTTCATCCCCACCCTAGTTTTACTTTCTTTTTGGAAGGTTTCTGGGTAACCAAATCTATGTGTTATTGTTGTGAATGCTTTTAAGTTTCATGCTTTCTATATGCATAAGGAAAAAAGTGAACTATATGTTAATACATCTGTAATTGTAAGAAAATTTGGAGTTACTAATTCACCCCTCCCCTCTCAGTAACTTGGTTAGTTCCTGAATATTTCCAACAATTGGTATCAGAGCAGAGTTGGTTCTCAAGATAAAGCTTAACTAGCTTGAGCAAAGATCCAGGACAATGGAGGTATTCAAACTGAACAAGGTGATTGAAAATGAAAAGCTAGATCTGGAAATGGCCATAGCTAAACTTAAGGAAGCAAAAGAACATCTTTCCCAATCCCTAAGAAGAAGGAACGAACTTGAAAATTAGATGAATGATCAGAATTACATTTAAGAAAAGATTGAAGATCTTTTTCCCTCAAATAGCTCAGATGAAGCAAATAATGCTATCAAAGAACTCCTAGCAAAGAATGGGTCTCTGCAGGAAGAAGTGAGAAAATTAAAAAGAGAACAAGAGCTACACTCAACAAGATTTTGTGAGATCTTAGAACAAAGAAACAAGTTGAAAGATGAATTAGATGGAAGAAACAATGAAGTCCAAAATAAAACCCTTCAGCTAGAAAACCTAATTGATCAGATCTCCCATACAAATGAGGAAATTCTGAATCTAAGATCAGAAATAGAAAGCACAAGAGAAGAACTAAGATTTGAAAAGAAAATCAATCTAAGATTGGTGGATGACCTAAATGCCGAAAAACAAATCAAAGCAAATGAATGCAGGGAAAAACTAAGATTCAGAAGTAATTGTCACAAATGCAACAAACAAGGTCACAAAGCATCCGAGTGCAGATCCAAAACATTCAATCCAGCAGAACAAATTATGAAAGCAATGTTTGGATGGGACTACAACACCTGGTGTAGATGTCATTACTGTGGAGAATATGGACACATTGGCATGAACTGCATAAAACATCATCTAAGGAAAAGAGATACTAATGTAAGATGCTTCAAATGCACTAAACTCGGTCACATAGCCAGAAACTGCATGAATGCTAGTGAAGTTGAAGATGGAAAGAAGAATGAAGCAACTAAAGTCAGGAAACAGGTGAGACAAAAGTGGATTCCTAAATCTACGGAGCAAACCAGTCCAAGTAATGGAATGGGTGGCTCTACCGACTCAAACTAAATTTCCAAGAAAGCACTGGAACTGTATTCTCATAGACAAACTTCAACCAGTTCCAGAACCAAATTAAAAGAAAGATCTAAATCAGCATACAAGATGCAATAAGATCACAGGAAGGTTGGTATCAGTCTTTACCGAGCAAGGTCAGTATTAGTTTTCACCGAGCAAGGTCGGTACCAGTCTTTACCGAGCGAGGTCGGAGCAATATGAAGTCTCGAGTTCACCGAGTTGCGAAGTCTTTACCAAGTAATTAATTCTTAGTGGGTGACAGTCTGTCAGAATTCATACCCTAATTTTTACTGAGCATTAATGATAGAGTTGTAAACAAAAGGCAAGAAATCAAACTCATTCCTCACCCCGAACTTTAGCACTTTGAGAGAAGAAAATTTCAAGAGCAATCCAGCGATTCAAATACTTTTTGCGAAAAGAATTTTCTGTGAGCTACCATGGCATCATCCAGCACTTCAGTGAAGAAAGGATCAGAAATGTTAGTCCAAGGGGAATGGAGAGCACCATATTTTAAGATTGTGCCCACAATTGCAGCAGCCCTAGACCTGAACGGAGCTCAATCTCAGATTCCTCATAAGGTACTACTTATTAACGATATTCGCAATCATTTCAACTGTGCAATTCAAGAAATGGGAAACCTAGAGCTAGATATTGTGCATGAAGAACTATGTGTGGATGGTATTCTAAAACCTGAGCACAAACATCTGGAAGATAAGGGATTAGTTCACATTGCACATTTACCTCGAAACTTTTAGGAGAAATGGGTTAGATACATTCTGAGCCATATACATGATGGCAAGATTTGGCTTGAGCAACCCATAGAGATCACCAAGAAGATGATTCATCAAATCACCGGTCTTCCCATGTTGAACAAAGAAAAAACTACCAAAACCCTAGTTCGGTCGGAACTGGAGAAGAAAACCCTAGCCGAGTGGGACGGTAGAGGCATGAAAGTTAGCAGCATTACCCATGCTGAACTAAAGTTTGGTACACAAATAATTGTCCATAAAATATATAGTTCAAGTTGACAGAATAGTGTCTCTTGTGAAGCTATTGACCTAGCATACAAAGTGGTCAAGAATAACTTATCATTTGACCTTGTAGATTTATTGTTAAAACAGTTTAACAAGAACATGGAAAACATTCAAACTTCCAAAAACAATCCATGTAAGTTTGGATCTCTACTGGTCTGTTTATTCTTCTATGTTCAAAAATTCTTCCCTTCCAAAGGAAAAGTTGTATGGAGAAAAGATGTGCCACTCCTTTATGAGATAAATGAATACATCTCAGAAATGGGTGAAAATTTTGAAAGCGTCATGGATAGTTATTTTGAGTCTTTCAAAGAGAAAATGAATGACAGATTCTGGATTCCACAGAAGTTGGTGGAAGATTATAAGGATGACATTTGTTTCATGGTAGACTGTGACAATGTATATATTCAAGCAGCTAAACCGAGGATTGTATATGTAAAACCTCTTCCTTATGAGGTAAATATTGATGAAACCAAGAATATCATTGAAGCCCTTCTTAATCAGCCTGTTAATCCCAAAGCTCCATATTTTGGAACATATGATGAAGCAAAGGTGAGAATTGAATTAAGCATAAAGCTTCCACAGGCGGTAAACAAAGGAAAGAAGAGGATAGCCAAAATGAAAATGCTAACTGAGGACAAAGGAGAAAACGATGAAGAAGAAGAGGAAAAGGATGAGAAAATAGAGGAACCAGAACCTGCAAAGAAGAAAGGAAAGGTATTCATCACTAAGGCACCTAAGTCTCCCACTGCTGTATTTACAAGGAGAAGTGCAAGAGGTAAGGCAGACAAGGCAGACAAGGCAGACAAAGATATAGTATTCAAAAGGCCTCCTCTAAACTTTCAAGAGAGGATCAAACTTTTTAGAGAAGGATCAGGATCTGGAGTAAGTAACATAAAATCTTTTAAATATGAAACCAGATCAGAAATAGAACAGAAGGAAATAGAAGATGCTGTTATTGAAAAGATGGGACAGTGGAAATACTCTCCTGATGAATTAGCCCCACAGGTTCCAGCAGTCTTATTAGATCCAATAAAAATGAGATGGAGCAATGCAAAGCAAACTGTAATAGACATATTTGATCAAACCCTGAGACAGTTAATGCCGAGCTTAAAAATGATGAAATAAAGAAGGCATTAAAGGAAAATGAAAATAAGATGACACTAAAGTTCAATACTTGTTTGATTCTGATCAACAATATTGAATCGGTTGTGAAGGCTGCAAATGCCACATGGAAGAACATATACCATCTTCACCAACCGAGTATTGAAACAGTAATAATAAAAGATATTGAAGATGACAGTGATGAATAAGAAGAAGCCACTGAGGTAGATGATACTGTGAGGATAGCAGCAGAAGTCATTGCATCACTTCCTACCTCTCCAATAAAAGTTTCTACATCTAGCCCGGAGACACCTTCAAGCATGGTTGTGACAACTTCAACTTTTGTCCAATCACCTATAGCAACAATAGAAGCAACCACCATTTCTTCTACCGAGTTGCAGTCTCCCACTTCATCAAGTTTTCCAGCAGTAAGTATTCCAATTTTTTATTCTACAAGTATAAATACTTTAAGTTCTCCAGTAGACAGTGTGCCAATCTCTATAGCCAGTCCTACTATGTCTATTGTCACTACTACTAAGGCATTAAGTACAGATAAGCCTAAGGCTCAACCAAGTATAAAATTTTTGGGTAAGAATATAGTAGAGGATATAGACCTAGATGAAGAAATAGAGATTCCAACATTAGATTTTGCAAATCTATCAGTGGACCAAATGCAAAATATAGGTGAAATCCTCCAAAGGAAAGCAAAGCAAAAGAAGCTTAAAGAGGAGAGAGACAAGAAATATCAAATCATTAAGGATGCTAAAGACATTTTGTCTGATGCATTAGGTATTAAAGTAGACTCCTCTCAACATGTTTTGCTACAATTAGCAGAAGCAATAAATAAATACAATGAGGATTCATCTGGGATAGAAAAGTTAGTTGAAAGAGCCGAGAAGAGATTCAACAATAAAGTGCTTGAGCACATTGCTCAGCACATAGCTATTAATCAAGTGGAATTGTCTTCAGTTTTGTCAAACATTGAATCTACCTATTTGAATGTCACCTCTCTTTTGGCCAGACTGTGCAATATTGCCGAGTTCACAAAGGATGTCAAGGATAAAATGAATAAAATGGATGAGGATATGAAGATTAGCATACAGAAGCTGCAACTTGAACCAAGTTCAAGCTCTGCTCATCACATGAAAATCTCATACCTATCAAATATGCAGTCAGATCTACTGAAAGAAGACACAAGGATCCGGTCCACACTGTTAGACATCCAGAACATGATCCTTCCCATCATGAATACAATGTATAAGCACATTGAACATTCCAAAACATTGATTCATGACAATCAGTTCTCTATAGCAGATCACATGATTGAACTCTCTGCAGAAGTCCAAATTGCAATCCAAACATGCAAGATTCTACAAGAAAATTGGGACAGAACCCTGGCACTAATAATGAAGGTACATTTTGATTTTCTATCAAATTTTGGATTCTCTCTGTAAATCACTTGTATATACACCTTTGGCATTATCGTCAAAAAGGGGGAGATATGTATAGAAGAAGATTTGTATAGAAGAAAAAGTTAGCACATTGAAAGGGGGAGATAATGTATAAAGCCCTATGACAAAGACAAATTTTGAAAAAAAAAAAAATCAAAAATAAATCTCAGCATGATTCATGTATATAAGTTTTGGGCAATAAGTGTTTTTGTCACTAATGCCAAAGGGGGAGATTGTTGGCATTAAGCAGAATTGCCACTAGTGACAACACTTATTTGCATTCTGAGTGCAAACCAAGCAGAACAGTGCAAACCGAGCAGAACAGTGCAAACCGAGCAGAACAGTGCAAACCGAGTAGAACAGTGCAAACCGAGCAAGACAGTGCAAACTGAACAAGATAGTGCAAACTGAGCAGGACAGTGTAAACCGAGTAACATTATGTCTACCGAGTCACCAGTATTTACCGAGTTCAAAACCTACCGAGTGGTTAGTATGAACCGTGCCTCCACTTCTACCGAGTGCATGACGATGCCGAGTAATGCAGTGGACGCTGAGTATCAGAAAGTCACCGAGTTAGTTTGCAGGAACCGTGTAACCATACTTGGGCTGACTTAGTGGCACTTATGTTTATTTGTCAAGCCGACTTTGTAATTGTAATTAATTGTTTAGACTTATATATAAACAATGTTGTAAATAATGTCAAGATAAAATAAAATGAGTATGAATGTGAAAAAGAAAGAAAGGCAGAGATAAGCGAATTACAAAGGGCTACAACAATATAGGGAACATCAAAGACAAATTCATCACAGAAGGTGATCAGTACATCAGTGAATCTCAATCAGCAATCCAGTTGCAAAGCAAGAGATCTACTATTTCATCCTAACAGGTGAATCAGTACTAAAATCCTTTAACCAGGTAGACTTAACAGTCTTTTGTAAAATCTCTTTATCAAGTGCATACTTCATTGTATGTTTGTAAATCCTTTAACAGGGTGGATTTAGTAATCCTTATTGCTCCTAGCAGGGCAGATCATCAAAAGTGATCAAATTGTAAGCCTTAACCGGCCAACTTTATTCTACAGTACTAAAGCTTTGTGGGTTTCATCCCCACCCCAGTTTTACTTTCTTTTTGGAAGGTTTCTGGGTAACCAAATCTATGTGTTATTGTTGTGAATTCTTTTAAGTTTCATGCTTTCTATATGCATAAGGAAAAAAGTGAACTATATGTTAATACATCTGTAATTGTAAGAAAATTTAGAGTTACTGATTCACCCCTCCCCTCTCAGTAACTCGGTTAGTTCCTGAATATTTCCAACAATGGGCACCTAGAGAACAATGAAATTATCAAATATTCCATGAAGTATGGATTTAATGATGAGGAATGTACCAAGATCATTTTAAGTAGAATCCACAATGGAAAATTCTAGATGGAGGATAGAGTTATTGATATAACTATTGACCTAATTCATGATGTTACTGGATTATCTAAAGTTGGAGAGATTCCACTGAATGAAAAGAACATGAGAAAGATTGTTTTAGACAACACTGGATCTAGTTATAATGGTAGAGGAATTGTGATAAGTAAAATTAAGCAAGATGATGTTAGGTACCTTTGCAAGATCCTAACAACTAAATTTTGTGGTAGTTCAAGGGAAGATGACATGGCTGTAGGAATGGTTCATGTAGCTTATCTTATGTGTATTGAGAAGAAACAAGTAGACCTATGTGAAATTTTGACAATTCAGTTATTTGAGAGCTTAGAAAAGATTAAGAAGGCTAAGTACACACAGTTTAGGTTTTCATCTCTGATAACCTATATGTTTTTCCATATTTTGAGAAGATTTCCTTACACAGTTGATTGGAGTAACAATGTGAACACAATGGAAAGAATAAACTTAGTCTACATGAAGCACCTTTTTGATAAAGTTAATGATAGTGTGAAGCTTGTATTGAAGACTTTTCAAAATATTGTTAAGAACAAATCAAGGATTCCTCAATCCTTAGTTGAAAAGCATAAAGATGACGTTTGTTTTATGGTAGACACTGATTTCACCTACATTGAAGTAGTTGAGCCTAGAATGGAATTCATAGACCCTCTTGGCTATGAAATATCTGAAGCAGAAACAGTAGGATATGTGAATAGATTGTTAAAGTGTGAGTTGGATGGTCATGCAAATAGGTTTGGAACCTATGAAGAGAATTTCAACTCTACAATAAGTTTGAGAGAAAAGAAGCAATCTAGTAAGAGAGTTGAATCTACTATGAAGAAAATACTGAAAGAATCAGGTATGTCAAGTCATGAGTTTGACATAGCTAAGAAGACTGCAGAAGCCTTGAAGCAAAGTGAAAATCTTGTAATTTCACTTGAGACATCTAGTGCAGATCCTGTTGATCCTATTGCAGTAAAGGTAAAAGTTGAAGTACTTGAAAAAGATGAAGGAGATAAATCTTTTTCTCCTATTCCTAGCAAAAGAGTAAAAGTGAGTGCAATAGGACCCGGCAAGAGATAGAAAGTAATTGTACTACTTGTACCTAGAAATGTAGCAGTAATTAAAGATGATGATGTAGTTTCAATCAAGAAGAAAACTTGGAAACCAGAATTGAAAGAGTTAATGAAGATATATTGAAGCATGGAGACTTCACTAAGTTGAATAAATTCTATGATCTATATGGATCATTTGACAGATTGAATTTTGAAAATGCAATGATTACACATATGATTGTGACAGATAAGAAACTTAGCACTATTCATGGTAAGATCCTAGAAGATTTGTATAACAGACTTGTGAATAGAAAATAAAGAGCACAAGAAGAGGACATAAAGATGAGAGAACATGTAATCAGATAGTTCTGTGAAGTTGAGGATGAAGATCATTTGAAGATATTCTTGAAGTCTCTTGGAACTTTATTGAGAACTAAGAGAAGAACAATCCTTATAATGGGAGGAAAAAAGGAGGAAGTACAGAAAGAGACAGAGCAAGCAGTAATGCAATTTCTTGCAGATATAGTTGCAGGAAAGCAAGTTAAATCAGACCCTCAACAGAAGCAATCAAAGGAACCGCATGCAGAGGAAGTTGGTATTGAAGAAGTTCCATCTTCTTCACATATCAATATTGGCAAAGAATCAATGGACATTGAAGGAACCAAAGTGACACTAGAGTTAGATGATGCATTATTTCATGATCTAGGAGACATTATTGACAATTTGGCTTTAGAAGAGAAAGAGAAGATTACAGAATCAGAAAAGGATATAGAGGTAGTGGAAGCACCAGCAGTATCAGAATCAGTTCCAGCAATATAGACAGTTAAAGGTAAACAAATTTTGAATGAGGTCACTACCCTTAGTGCACCTGACAGTAAGAAGAGACAAATTGGTTCAATTTTTGAAGACCTTGGAAAAGAAGTTGAAGATGATGATCAGCTTGAGTTCATCACATCTCTTAATAAAATTATTGGAAAGAATAAGTAGGTGAAGGACCTTGAAGGCAAAGTTAGAGTTTTGATAGAGAAACTTGAGAGTGTGATCAGCACTAAGGTATCTGAATCAGATCCACTTGAGAAAGCTAAAATAGTAATAAACTCTTTTGACTCTAAATTTTCTAACTTAAAGGATATTGCTAGAATAAAAGTTCAAGAAGACTTTGAAGCAGAAATGCAACAAAATTTAAGTGTAAATATTTAAAATGATATTGGTAGTTTGGATGTATGCATAAAGAATTTGAGGAAATATTTTGAGATTGGAAAGAGTTTGTACATACAATGCACAAAATCAGAAATCCTAACAGCTGAAGAAGATAAGAAGATCAGAGAGAAGCTAGATGCAATTACAGCTGAAACAAACACCTTGTCAAGCCCAAATGTAAAGATAAGTTCTGTAGAGAAGAACATAAGGAAGTTAAATGATGAAATCAGAATGTTAATAGAGGAGAAGAACATAAAGATGCTTAGGATTAGCATCTTGAGAGAGCACATCTCAATCAAGACCTCAATTGTTGAAGACTAAATTGAGCAGTGTCTTTCAGCAAAGACATCTTTTCAGAAGTTTAGCTTCAATTCCCTGCATGCTTGTCAAACAGCAACATACGGATTGAGTACTCTACTCAATGTTGCTGAATCCATCAGGAAGGTATGGGAGAAAGATTTTGAATCATGGAAGTCAGAGTTTGGTGACTATGTTGCAAGCCTACCGGCTTTGCAATAGCTGATAATAAGGTATAAAAAAAAATTTGAAATTTTTGTACACCCTATCTTTGTCATTATTGTCAAAGGGGGAGAGATAGAAAAAAATTGAATATATTATGAGGAAGGATACTCATAGGGGGAGCTATTCTATGGAGTACAATATTGTATATGTGTTGTATAACTTTTGGCCACAATTTTGTGTAAATACTTTGAAGTTTTGTTTGCACACTTAGCCAATTTTCCCATATTTTGCCACCAATGACAAAGGGGGAGATTGTTGGCAATTTGGTGAATGTGGATACATAGATGTTGTCATTATGGAAACATATGATCTCTATTGAGAGCGCAGAATCTAGAATGCAAGTATGGCAAGTTGAAGGAAAAAATTATCTAAGTATGGATACAGTGATCCTGACAGAGCACCTGATGAAGATTTAGTTGGCGACGTCCACTGGAGCAATATTTTTGTTTGCATAGTTAACTGAAGCTTCTACAAAGTATGAGGATACCCCATCTTAGTGTGCATAAAGTTTGGAGCAGTACGGACAAAGTTATTCAAAGTTTACTGAAGACAGTTTTTGCAAACAGAACAATTTTGGAGACAGTATTAGCGAAAGAGCTAAGGGATGATTTTTGCTTGTCAAAATAATGACTTAACATTATGAAGGGATGACATCCTAGATTTTTACTCTTGGATAAAGATTTTGGAAGCCGACCATATAAATTTATTAGCTCTAATAACTCATATATTAGGCATACTTGAAATGTAATGACATAATAGATGTGATATGTAAAAAGAAAGAAAAGATAACTTGCGATAGTTGTATATTGTGATAGCAGCAAAGGCTATTGATGAAAAGTTTTAAGCAGTACCATATTACAGTCAGAAACATTTTGTATTACCTGTTTGGGCAGTGAGCTCAACTGGTGATCAGGTTTTGTAATCTAACTCCTAACAGGGTTAAGGCTTCTAACAAGGCCTAAAGTCCTTTAACCAGGATAGATCTACTATATATTGTAAATTGACTCCTAAAAGGGTCCAATATCCCTAACATGATACTTTTGATTAGTGATCTTTGTGGGTACCATCCCCACCGGGGTTTTCCCTTGGCCAGGGTTTCCTCGAGAACATATCATGTGTTATGAGTTCTTTCTATTTACTACTATGTTTGTTAATTAGCTTGATAATCTTTGTATGCACTAAAGTAATCTGTTATATCCATAAGTGGGCAAAAGAAAATTTTTGTGAAATATTGATTCACCCCCCCCTCTCAGTATTTCCTATTTCTAACATAATCATCATAAGGAATATTATCTGCATCATCAAGAGGAATGAGGCAATCTAAAGCAAGATCATCTGGGAATGGAGGAACATGTGGATCACTAAAAATCTCCCAAATGATTGTCCAAATTATGTGTGGACATTGAACACCTCTAAATCTTGGGTAGATGTCATAGAAGAGACAGAAACTCATGCTACTAATAATCAAATTTATAATATGAGCATTCTTTTCTCCCCAAACATATTGCTTCTCCTATGACTTTGGCTCAGGAATGAGTCTATAAAGATGAGGCAAGAGATTAAGCCATCTACAATGTGTGATGATTCCTTTTGTCAATGACTCATAATTATCCTTAGTCAAAAGTACTACTGTAGGATGTGCTTCATAGCCCATGATTACATTAATGATACACTTCTCTCATTACAAATTGAGATCAACAAATTATTACTCTCCACAATCAGGCTATAATAGACTTAGATCAGTATGCAAAAGACCAAGCTAAGGCTTATGCATTACAAATGAAAAAACTAAGCCAATTTTTGAAAGTACAATTTTTGGTCACAGTCACTAAAGTCTGATTCCAGATCTGGAAAATATAGAAAAAATTAGGCACTTTCAAAAAAACTTGCACCTAAAAAGGAGTTCATATGAGCTCAAACGAGGCCTTGGAAGTTGCAAAAACTGAGATTTGCAATTTTCAGAAAATTCAGGAATAGAGATGAGAAACCACCTGAACCATTGTGTAGATCATGAAATTCTACCCCAAAACAAAAAAAATTGCTCGAAAAAAGGAGTCCAGATGACTGAGATATCGCTGTTTGAAAATCACCTCTGAAATTATTTTTTCTAAATTGCCACCGCCGCACTTCCAAAATTAAATAGCTCTAGATTTGGCCTCAGGTGTCCAATTTGGATGAAATAAAATTTGATTTAGGGGTTTTTGGACCTCCTTAATATGATGCCAACCTCTGATTTTCACCAGCAAGCACTAAAATTGACTTGCAATAGAAAGCCACAAAATACAAAACCCCAAATTTTCTCCAAATAGACTATATAATGGTAATATCCAAATACCTTTATTCTACACCCACAATTGAATCAAGCCAAGATTGTACTTCTTGAGAAGAGGTCTTCACACCTTGAGAGCTCTGATAGCATGTTAGAGTTTTAGGTGACTCTACAACACCCCCAAGATCGAATGCAAGACCAAGATAACTTCCACAAGAGATTGGCAAGATAATTGCATTAAGATGCAAGAATGATATTATTGATCATGGACATGATTAAAATGTACATAATAGGCCTCCTTATATAGGAAAGGAGATCAGAGATAATGATAAGGAGATGATAAGCTATTACCTATGCTAGATGTAATCACATGTCCACCAAATGTGGATCATCCTCCATTATGCAATAAAGTATGTGCAATGGATTAGGATAATAATGTGATAAGAGCACGAAAGGTGGATCTCACACACAAAGAGGTATGTGATGACAACTATCACACCAAAAGTGAAATTTCTCCTACACCATGTGCTTAATAGATGTGCACACTCCTAGGTGTCTCAATCACAAACTACTATGCAATGCATTAACCTAAGTAAGATTAAGTAAAGTGTAATTAGGAATAATTAATTACACCAACACATATAAAGTATGTAATCTATAGTATGAGGTTGAGAAGTCTTATTAATATTTCTTTTGAATAGTTGTTTTTATAAAGAAAAAGACAAATAATTTATAAAGGATCAGGGAGGGTGAAGAAGAACAATGTAACATATAATAAAAGGACTATTTTTCTATTCTCATTGATAATGTCGTGCTTGTTAGAAACCAAATCCCTACTATTTTGCCTAACCTTCCAGGACTCCTACATTAAGGTGATATATGAAAAGGTTTAGATTGAGGTTGTTATTACAAGAAGATCAAGTTTTTCAACAATTTAGTGAGGCAAGGAATAGCATGGCAGCTAGAAAAATAAAATAACTCAATGCATCAAGAAGACAGCGCATTGAAAAGTGAAAAATAGATACATTGAAAGAGGGATTGTTGGCTAGTCTCCAAAATCGAATAGCCAATAATATGCAAAATACCAGCACCTAAGGAGATGGTCAACCTTGGTGGTCTAAAAGTTCTTTAATACATTTGATATTTTGTAGATTTAAAGAAAATGCAGTTCAGTATTCCAAGTTGAAGGAAAGGTAGGTGTGTAGTGGTAGAACTACACCACAAAACTGACAGAGAAAGGAAGCTAGCATCCTTCTACATGGAAGCATTTTGTCAAGGTATTTATGTTTTTAATGCAATGTAGAGGCCCCAAAATTTTGAGAATGCAGAATTCTCTGAATTTTGCAACATTAGACAAAAACCAAATGGTACTATATCAGACAATTTAGCAAGTTATTTGATTTTTTGAAGGGCGTCAGATTTTATTTATCTACCCAATTCATCAATGGAATAAGATTTTCTCTTCAAAAGGAGAATAGGCTAATCAACTTCTAGAATTTGAACGAAGCATTCCAAAAAATTGTATAAAAACAAAAGGATTGAGACAAACACAACTTCAATTATTCAGTCATTGCAAGAGAGAGTTTTGGCAATTATTATAACACTGTTATTGGATAATTTGTCTCTGTAAACCAATAAAGATTAAATACAAATCAATACAAATGTATCAGAGCTTTTCATTGATCTCTCAAAGGTCAGTTAACTAACCTAAACAAATGTGTGTGAGCTTTTCACTATTAACTGACCTTTTCACTGATCTCGTGCTCACTCATTCAGCAGTCCTTATGTCACATCATTTCCTACTAGATTTTATTCCAGCTAGAGAAATTTAGAGAAGCTAAAACATAGTTACATAAGTTAAAATAAATAACCCAACTTACACGAGCACAAAAACATGTTACAGTTTTCACAAGCTGAAGAAAATTCTATCCAAATTATAAAATTTCAAATAATCATGACCCAATTCACATAAGTACCACAAGTACAGGAACCCAAAAGAAAAATTTATTACAGAAGCTAGAAAAAAATATAACCCAATTTGCATAAGCTCGAAAGAATACATCAAATTTTTAACAATTGTATTAGCATACTATAATCTAGAGCCCAATTTACCCAAGCACAAAAATGCATGTCTCAATCTAAGAAAACATTATCCAATTCGGAGAAGTTCAAATAATTATAGACCTACTTTCCACAGTCTCAGAAAATTTAAAAACTGAAGAGTAAAATTATTAGAGAGGTTGAAATAATATTTACCCAATTCATAGAAGCTCTCAAAAAAAAAAAAAAAATAATAATTTTTAACAAAAACTCTAAAAAGCACAATCGTAGTAGCAAACCATAATTCTTTATCCAAGTTAAACTAGCATTTAAAACAAACAAATCTCAAATAACCCAATTTAGATCAACATAAAAAAGTACGTCCCAAGTTACACAAACATGTCAATTGCTCACATAACTAGTCCATATTCACACAGGCTCAAAAAATAGAACCCAAAGATAAAAATTACTATGAATGCTTAAAAAATATAACCCAATTTATACAGGCTCAAAAAAACACATCCATTTTTTAACAAAAGCTCAGTAAAAGCACAACCTATTAGCAAAATAGAATTTCTAACAAAAACAAACTAAGCACAATTTGCACACTAGAGTCAAATAAGAGTATAAAAGCCAAGAATATGCATCATTGTTTCCTCATTTTAAATGCATCAAATAAATTTAGTTTCATGGAATGCCATGATTGTAGGATATGCTCAAAAATGGATTTTTAAAAGGTTTTACAAATTTTAAGCAGAAAATATTGCTATTTCGTCATGGTGCTGATTTTAAGCAGACATGAAAACCCTAAGATGCCCATTACTATTTAAAAAAAATCAAAATTCATGAAATTCACTTACACAAGACTGATGAAACTATACTTGATAGGCTCTTCTTGAGCAGCAGCTGCCTCAGGGCTATCAAAAAAAAATTAAGCACAAAAGCCTCGAATGTGCATTGTTGTTTCCACATTTTAAATGTATCAAAGAAATGTAGTTTCATGGGATGCTATGATTGCAGGTTATGTACAAAAATAGATTTTTAAAAGACTTTACAAAAATTCAAGCGATTGTTAAATTATGACTGATGCTAATTTTAAGCAACTGTAAGATGCCTATTACCTTTTGGGTGGTAGGTTATGCCATGTAGTGTCTGTTACCAAGGATTTATGTCTACTTTGAGACTAAAAAACCACCTGTGTCCTACCCCATTTCTAGTTAATACACTAGCCATTTTATGCCTACCATCGAACAGATTCTTAGATGGTCGTATACGAGTTTTTGGGAAGGAAAAAAAATGGTTCAATTGGTCACAAAGATCCTAAAACTTTCTAAAACTTATAAAGAGCATGGTTTAGATCACAAAGACCCTTATGCAGCCTTAAGGAAGGATGTTGATGCATTTTCGCAGCAAGGGATGTTCTTCTCATTGGAGAAAAGGACAAGCTAGTATTCTCAGCAATATAATCTTATTTGGCTCAT
Source organism: Chamaecyparis obtusa (assembly GCA_027943335.1). NCBI lineage: Eukaryota > Viridiplantae > Streptophyta > Pinopsida > Cupressales > Cupressaceae > Chamaecyparis > Chamaecyparis obtusa. The sequence goes on along the minus strand of BSBK01007843.1, from coordinate 212,065 downwards.
AGAAAAAAGACAAGATTAAGATGATGTTATAGACTTAAATTGTTTTGGTGAAGAATTGATCACTTTATGTGGCATTTTTTATCTAATAATTTGCAATAGTTTGACTAGATGGTCAAAGTTGAGCAATTTTACTTACAACACCTATAATGGTGCAAGCATGGTAGATTCTGCAATACGTTCACATAATTTATGTGAGAGAATTGAGGAATTTGTGATTAAGGAACACATATGGTTCAAGTCAGATCATAGACTATTGTACATAAATTTGTTGTGGGAAAGGGATAGGCATATTGGGGTAAAAGCTCAATGCCCTCAACAACCACTTTCACAGGGCAAATTTCTTTTGATTTTAGAAAATGGTAACATCTTTAGGGAGAGACTTTTTAAGGGGGAGAACATACACGTGCATGAAGGCAATAGCCATGTGTTAAGAAATTTAATCCATGAGGCTCTTTCAAAGTGCAAAAGAACAAAGAAAAGAAAGTCTGAAACAAATTATTTTTCAATCAATGTGTGGTTCGATAAGGAATGCAAACTAGCTAGGAGAAATCTAAGAGAGTCAAATAAAACAAACATTGACATTAAAGTTTACAAGTTGATTCAAAAAAAAGAAAAAAGTTGATTTTATGTTCACAAGTAGAGAGGAGCTAATTTTCCTTTGTAAAAATAACCCCAAACTATTTTGGAAGGAACTTTAGTCAAGAAAGAAACAAACTAAAAATAATATTACACCCACTCAATGGTTTGATTATAATAGGAAACTTTTTGAACAAGAAGGTGAGGTGCACCCTCCACCCTTGGTCAACAATATGACAAATCTTTTCATTGTGCAGGAGGTTGAGATGGGTATTAAGAAGCTGGGTGTTGGTAAGGAAAAAGACATTGTTAAACTACAAGTAGTGTATCTCAAGTGGGCATGAAAACACTTGCATCACACATTATGAAAATCTTCAATAATATCAGCCAACCAGGATTTCCTAAAGATCGGGAAATCACCTTGCAATACCCCTTTTTAGGAGTGGTGATGTCAATAATCCCTCCAATTATAGAACAATGGTCAATCCTCTATCTAAAAAACTATTTGGCAGCATGATAGAAAATAGTATTAGCAAATAGGCTGAAGAAAAATATAAACTGTAAAAAGGCCAAGCTGATTTTAGGCCAAAACACTTGACAATTGATCATTGTATCACTCTAAGACACATTATCAAAAAAGGGTGGGAGAAAAAGGATGAGAGTTTTTTTTTTCTTTGTTAACTTTAAAAATGCTTTCAACACTATCCCTAGGGATAAGCTTTGGCTTAAATTGGAAAATTGGGAATCCCTACACATCTCAAATCTACTATTCATAGGATGTACGAAGAGGTGAAAGTCAAAATAAAAAATTCAATCAGTGTTTCATAATGTTTTAGGAGTGATATTGGGGTCAAACAAGGTTGTCCACTATCACCTACTCTATTTGGCTTATATATCGACAAACTTGAAGAGTGGTTAAACATGAAAATTGGTGAGGGTATCTAGTTGGGAGAATTTTCAATAAGGTTTATCCTCTATGCAGATGATCTCATTTTGATTGTCAAATTTTCCTATGGTTTGAAAGAAAATTTATTTTCCCTTGAGCGTTTTTACGAAATGGTGAGAATGAAAGTGAATATCAACAAGACTAAAGTCATGGATTTTTCTAATAGTAAAAAACAAAATCCTGGCATATGTTTTATTTTGAAGGAAATATTCTTGAGGAAGTTGTAGAGTACAAATATCCTGACATTGACTTCAACAAAGTCTAACCTAGAAAGGCTGTAGAAAGAATAGAACTTTAGGAGGATCGAAGACATTTTATGCTCTTCAAAATAGATGTCGAGAGGAAAAGGTTTGGGATTAGAAAACTACTCAAACTCTGTTTGGTCTTTTAGTTTTGGTGATTGTTCTCTATGGGTGTGAATTATGGGCCAACAACACTTCAGCCTCGAAATGGAAGAAAATCGAGTGAATCCAAAATCGTTTGATCACAAGAAAGTTTAAAAGAAAAAGCATTTAATCACAAGCAATTTTAAAAGAAAACAAATTGTCTCATATAATATCATGCTAAGTGAAATGGGGGCTTCCCCTATTGAGGTACTTTCTATTGTACACCTCATAAGATATCTAAAAAAAATTGAAAAATAGAAGGTAGATGGCCTAAAGTTATTTTAAATGATATATTGTGCAAAATAAAAAAGATGTGGATGCAACAAAACATCAAGTGGATGAGTAAATGGAATATCCATTTCAACATGTGCCTCACAAATAAAAAAGAATTAAACATCTTCATTATGGAGAAATTCTACAAGAGAAATTGGGGAAACATTCTTGGAGGGAAGAAAATATATTATATCAATGAGTTCAATCCTACATGTGATCAAATTAAAAAAGCGTATGTATAGGGGCCAACATTTTCTTGGAGACATAAAATTTGTATTGCCCAACTGAGAACCAACTCTCATTAACTTCATTGTGAAATTGGGGGTTGGAAGAGGCCGCAAGAGGCTTGGGAAGAGAGATTTTGCACTTTTTGTAATTCGGGGAATGTGGAAACTGAACAACACTTTATTTTAGAAAGTTATGCATACAAAGACATAAGGGACAAATTTGTGTATATTTTATCTGATAACTCTTGGCATAACTTCTTCAATGAGTACATTGAGAAGTTGGGTGTTCTCATCATCAAATTGCACAAGAAAAGAACTGAGTAACTAAAGTCAGCTTAATTTATTAGCTTGTCCCATAGGCTATATTTATCCTCGTGGATGATATAATTATATCTATCTATCTATCTATCTATCTATCTATCTTCATTATTTTCTTTTACAAAGCTAAAAAAGAAATTACTTGGTTATATAATGAGTTATGTTTAGCGGCACTTCAATATAGAGTGTGAAGCATATGAGGATGTTTTGAAATATTTTAAAGGTGGACAACCTAAACCATTCTATGAGGATTCAAGGCTTCACAAGTTAGCAAACTTCTTGGCCAAGATCTATGGTAGAAGAGGTGACATAGAAAGCAATATGAAAATGTATTAATGTTGTAGATTTTGGTCCCTTAGGTCACTTGGTCTCATGGATGCCATTAAAATTCCTTCATTCATTTAACATGTGCATTCTACAATGTGAAATCATTATTATAAAACAAGAAACCTATCCACCCTATTCTTGCACTCAGAATATAAAAAGAGTAGACAAAAGAAAATGGAGTATTATTCAACAATGAGAAACTACTAACGAGTTTTAAACATTATTCGCATTAAGAAGAATAATGGAGAAATAAAGATAATTTAGCAATTTCAATGTCAATTTTTTAAAAGATAATTATCATTTATTTAGTATGGATCATTGTTCTAAGAGATGATAGATCTTAAATTAATTTCAATGATATATAGATTATTAAGGTATAATCAATTTGCATTTAAAAATTCTAACATATAAGTTATCTTTTACAAGCCCTTAGAGTAGGATAATGATGTTTGGTGTTAAAATGTAAGGTCAAAATTTTAAAGAGTTCCTAAAATTAGATGTGTAGACTTAATTGGCAAGATAATGGTTATCTTTCAAGATGATCTAACAACTTATTTGAATAATATAGAGGACCAATACAAAATTTTGGAGTATATCTTCGAAAGGTGCATTGAATATAAGAGTTTCTTGAATCCCAAGAAGTGTGTTTGTGTAGAAGAGGAAAACTATTGGGGCATATTATGTCCAAGGATGAAATAGAGATAGATTTTGAAAAGGTCAAGATGATTGAGCTCATTCCTAGGCCTAAAATAATAAAATAAGGGCAGTCATGTTTTGGATAGATCAATTCCTTAAGGACATTTGTACTGTTGGTTGTGGATTATTCCCTTTGATCTTCAACTTGCAGATTTACACTTTGATGGATAATTCAAATACAATCCTGACTCTATCACCACTCCAAAGTCCACAAGGAAGAGGGCCAACTGACAAGGATCAAAGATCCTTCTACTCTTTGAGCTTCAATGTTCAGGCGGGTGTACCTTGACTCACTTCTCTAAAGGAGTCTCAAAATGATGTATACAAAGCTCAACACAAATCTATAAAAGGTTTATCAAATGAATGTTTATGTTTGTGTGGTTGTTAACCATGACTTCAAGAGAAAAGATCAGTGCCTTATCCCAGGGCTCAAAGTCACCCAACTGTATACCTCAACTGAATATATCAGATCAAACACAATGGAAACCAGAGTAAGTGCTTTGCCTATTACCCCTTTCCCTCAAGCACAAGGACATCAAATTCTATACCTGGCTGTAAACTCACTGAATTCACCTAAAAGGGTTTAATCCTAAATTTGTTAGAAACTCAGAGATGAATTCAAAATACTCTTTGTTTACCATACATTAACACACTTTGTGACATTAACATATATGAGCTCAGAGACAAGCAAGAAGACATACACAAGATGCAAGATTGGGATTTAATGGTGTTTTCATTAACAAATCCAGAATCAGCATACAATTAGAATAACACCAAGACAAGAGAAAATCACAAAACCAGACCTCTATCAGTATAATACAGTAAAAAACTAGGGACCAAAAAACAACAATGTTTTGGAACCCCTTCAAAAATAAAAAAAATTGCCACTTATACCACTAGTTGCCTTGGAATTCTCAGAGAGAATGCAACAAGCTACGGACAGCTAGGGCAAGGGTCTCAACCACCCGACATGCCAAAATTTACAACAGAATTTATTACAAAGGTGGGAAACCAAGCAGTCCAGAGAAAGAAAATCTCAAACACATCTGCAATCATGAAAATCTGTGAGCCAGGAAAGAGAACTAGGAGCTGCCATAAAAATCAGTCAAATCCATCCAGTTGCAAATGCTTCTCGAGCCAAGAGTGTAATCATTCCTCACAGTACAAATCCCTTTGCAAACAACTGCCAGGCACCTTGGACTACACTACAAATCACTTCTCACCAAACAGGATTGCTTCTACATTCAATTCCATAAAAATATGGTACCCTCTGTTGCTGAAAAAAACAAACTTCAAACTGCAATGGCTACATGCATTTTGCAGGCTCTACGTTCTCTAGCATTTTGCCCCAGTCGTGCAACTACGTAGTCATAACTCACCGCTACAGGAAATGGGCTCAAAATTTCCATGGTTGCATGATCGTAAGGCACCAAACTAACCCTTGCGATCATGCGACTGAGGTCTCCAAGCCACAATCAATTGGTCTCTACAAAGCCCTCGGCCACTTCACTATCACAACCCCGCAACCGTGACAAACAGATGGTTAGTCGCATGATTGCATAGCCTGGGGATGGGCTATGTGAACATGCGACAACCTGCAGATCTCAATCCTGCCGCAACCACCACCGCTAAGTCCTCACGCAAACATCAGTCGCATGATCGCATAGCCTTCAAAAAGGCTATGCAAACATGCAACTAACCATTAGCATTCACCGCCGAATGCAGCCCCACTCTGTCGAGTCACCGCAAATATGGACCCCACATATTTGGTGAACTGGCGACCAAAGAACTTCCACCAGTTCGCTGAATACTTCCTGCCTCCGCAAAAGAATCTAGCGATCCCGCGACTGCCATGTGCCAAGTTGCCAAATGAAATGGGGAACTACCAAACCATCTTCTGAATACATAACAAGACAACACTTTATCGGCACCACCAACTCTTTATCTGAACCGCCAAAACCAAGACCCCACTTGGGCCCGCCTGATGCCACATGTCACGCCACTAGATGCTGCAACCACCGAATACCCAAGCCTGGGCCCACGTTCAAACCATAACAACCCACCAGCACGGACAAACCAGAAACTGCCATGTGCCCACCAGCCAACTGAGCTATTACTGCAACCACCATGGACACGTGGTGCCTTGTCACATGATCACATAGCCTGGAAGTGGGCTATGCAAACATGCGATAGCCCACTTACATTAACCGCTACCGATTAACACCACCACAGGAAAACTGCCATCGCCACCACCTCGGAAACTACCACCACACAACTCCACAACTGTGAACAAGGACACATGTCAGTCGGTTGCATGATCACATAGCCAAAAGCTGGGCTATGCAATCATGCGACAGCCAATCACAAGCTGCCACATGTCCGCCTTCGGGACCACACCAAAGAAGCCAAACCCATCTTGTGGATTGGATGGTTGTCACAAAAGAGCATAGCCCTGACAAAACCTTTGTGCTTTAATGACAACCATTGATCTTCTGACACATCAGGACCCACTGTGCCTTCAGAAAATTAGGTCCCACCACCATCGCACTTGCGCACTTAGCAAAGAAGACTGCCAGGTTGCTGCATAGGATCAGGACCCACACGGCCACGTGGCAAGTGATCGCATGATCACATGTCAGAAAAGTCTGACATGCGGCCATGTGATAGCCAATAGGGAAGAAGCCTTTGAAAATCCAGGCCCACCAAACGGAAGCAACGTTGGAACAGATAAGATCAACGGCAGGTGCATGATCGCATGGGTAAGGAATATTCCATGCGATCACACACCGACCATTGATCTCCTCCCTCTGGCCCCACATGGTCGCACTTGCACGGTTAAGACAAAGAACAAGGAGAGCCGACAGAAAAGAAGACAGGCAAGGTCAAAAACACAGTGTTTTCTATGAAAGATCAAAAACACACAAAGTTTTCAACATGACACAAAGGCAAACAAAGAAGTCAAAAACAACACGGGATTTTATGCAGGCCAAAAAGGTTGAAAACAACATGGATTTTTGAAAACACAGTATGTTTTCGATGCTATGGCAGAAATTTAAAATGCTTCCCGCGGACCTTAGAATTTGAAAAACTTTCTGGGTTTTGTGGATTAGGAGGTGCAATTTGAACCAGGGCCAGGTGATAACATAAACTACTAGGGGAAAGACACGCATACCATGAAACACTAATGATTTTCATCGCAAGTCGAGACTGAGATTGCAGGCACGGCAGGACAACAAAACAAAAACATTGCAGGGAAAAGGCCAATTATAAAGGATTTTGCAATGACAGAAAATTGACCTAACATGTACCAAACTTAGCAAAGAAAAGAAAGTCTTAATCTTGAACATGCTAAAGAAAGGAGAAACAACCATATGGAAAGAAGAGAAAATTATAGGCACATTTTTTAATTAATTAATCTATAAAGGAAGCACCATATTATCATTCCTAATTGTTGTAATCCTTTCCATACTTATTTCTTCTTTCCATTCTATAGTTGTGTTATTACAAAAGAGAAACGATGGGTATGAGTATAAAATGAGATTCTTTAGTAAATCCTTGTAAACATCAAAGCTAAAGTTTATGATAATGGTTATTTATGTATATGTCTTGGTCAAGGCTATGAAAAACTGCAAGACATATATACCTACTAGAAAATATCAAAGTAAATAGGTATTTTTATGAAAATTTTATACAAAAGGAGTCAAAAGTGGCTATTTTTTTTCTAAAATAGAGTAAACCTAAACTTGGATAAATAAATTAAGATTCATGCACTCAAATTTTTAAAAATAAAAAATAAAAAGAATTGTACTACTCTAAATCTAGTTTTTCTTGAATAGTTAAGATAAAGAGGATAAAATATGTTTTTGATTGAATCAACAAGAAAAGGGCCCTGATCCCAGAGAGTATAATCTAACACATATTAGAAAATCTCAATCCATTACAACCTATGAAATAAGAACCCTACAACGACAAAAATCAACCAAAAACCCAAAACACATCAAAAGCAACAACATATTTACATAACAACTACTATCACTATACCCTTTAGAGTTTTAAACACAATCAAAACAGCTATAACTATGAGAGTTATCAACCATCCACTTAAGTAATGAGACTTTATTATCCCATGGGCCATAAGTATAAAAAATAAAGGTAAATAAATCTTAACAGTAAAAAACATAAGCATCATAAAAGCTATCATCCTACAAATTATGAACCAAAGGCTATTGGCCTTAACTATTGTTATCTTTAGTATCATCATTTTTAGAGATTATCTCCCAATTCTTTGAGAGATTCTTCAGGTTCACTACCCAATATTAATTCTCCTCATGCTCCTCCTTTTTTTTGTCACCTCCCACTTTCATCTTCCTCTTATCATTACTCTTGATTCTACTCTGACCAAAAATCACTGCAAACACTATTTTTTTCGTGATACCATTTGTAATCCTACAAATGGTGGAGATAGCCTCATCAAACACAATTTTGGTATTCTCTAAAGAAGCATCATTGTCTTCCATGGTCATCAGTCTTCTTTGTTCATTGAGGGTAATAGGAGTATCTTTTTCTTTAGAAACATTAGGAGAAAGGGGAGCCTCTTCATTAATAATTTCCTTATTGGGGATAGGGGAGACACATGCTTTATTCATCACCTCTTCATAGCCAACCAAATTGATTGTAATATGCATAGAATTTTATTTACTCTCCTCTACAAAATATTCCTCCCCCCTTACAATATTCATCATCAAAATTATCCAAAGACTCCTCCTCAGGTTCGTATTCAAAATCCATTTTAGGGACAATTTCCTCTTTGATTTTCTTCCATTTCAGTTTCTTTTTTAAAAATTGAGCTGCACTTCTTTCTCCAAATCTCATATCCTCTTTTGTGTCTTCCTGAGCCTCCATTTCCTCAATCTACTCTTCTACATCTCCAATCTCAACAAAAGGAATAACAACTTTAACACCCTTCTCATTTTTCCTTATTTTATCCGATCTTGACCTACTTGTAGGGCCTTTTGTCTTTTTAGAGGTATTTTATAATAGCTCAAATTCAATGAGATTTTTGACAAGGGGATTATTGGATTTATGCCTTTCATTCCCATTTCCATTTGAGGTGATCACCAGCTTCTCACCCTTCTTGAAGAATTTATTCATATAAGCCTTGTAATCTCCTAAGCTTCATTGATCACCTTTCTCCCCTTCGCATTTCAGCCTTATAAACTCAACAATCTACTATGACATGACTTGGAATTTTACGCTACCAATCATAATAAAACCATTCTTCCAAGAATTTCAAAATTTAGTCCACAACATTCTATTATAACCCCTCATGACCTAGAAGGAGGGAGATTCGTTGAAGTGAATAAACTCCAAATATATTCATTATGTGTAAGTTCCTTGTATTCCTTTGGTTCAAATCCTTTTAGAATGACAACAATTTCTATTAGGTTCGTAAACTAGATATTCTAGACATTCATTTGGCAAGGCCCACAACATACAATGACACTATAATTCATATAATCCCTTTCTCACTTTTTCCACTAAAACTTGTTCTTTCTTTAAAAAGATTTTAAAAATACATTGCACATTAACATTTATCCCTTTCCTTCATTAATATTTGACATGTTTTGATTGTTATACTTTACAATCATGATGTTAAAAGGATCTACCAGATTATTGAAGGGATATTTTGGGTACAACTTAGCCATAGTGATGTCAACACCATCCATTTCAAAGCTAGTCAAATGATTAATCACATCCTTATTCCAATTTAATCCTCATGACAAAATTCTTTACAAGTGACATGATCCCTTCTCCCTCCTCCTTACAATTTTTTATGCTATCATGTTATGAAGTATTTTACCCCAGAAGGAAGATACACTACCTTCCATGGCTACCATTTACCAATCTTGAATGACATTAGGAATGGGTACAAGATTAATATATCAAGTTTTTCTTATTTTCATCTTTGAATAGAAATATTACCAAAGGTTCTTCCCCCCCTCTGTAAGAAGGGCTAATCTATGTCCTATACCAGGAGGAATTTGATAAATCCCCTTTCACAAGCCATTTTATCTCCTATCTTCAGACTAAAGTTGACCTACAATGTGAATAGAGCTCATTGAAGGAAATCCTTTCCTGAAAAACCCTAACCCTAAGAATTGCCAAATATATTTTCTTTCCAAGGTGTAATATATTTTACCATGATTACGAGTGTAATCATTAGTAATGATTTTATAATAAATCAACCCAATATTTAAACTTGTCTAAATCCATCATATTTTACTACTAACAAATGGTTAGTATTAAAAATGCAATTTTTAAATTTTTTTATTACTGTCTTGTTGGCACCATTTTTTGAATTTGAAAAAGGTGAAACCTATATCCTCTTTTTCATTCTCATATTGAGAACCCAGTCCTGAGATAAATCTTCATCCTTGTCTTCTCCAATTTCTTTCCTTCTTTAAATTGTTATTGAGCTTCTTACTAATCACCATACTCTTCCCCATATTTTAAAGTTGTAGTGATTTGGAATCATGAGAGAAAAACTAATTTACTTCATTTTCTAGGATCTCTTTTAGGTCGTGTGGGTATTGGTTGAAGGTAATAAAGTACTATCTTTTGGAATTTAAACCCATATTAGCCATAAAATCCATAATTTTATTTCCTTCTCTAAGAGTATGGAAGACTTTGTACATGTAAAAACTTGTCAATATTCTTTTACAATCTTCTATTAGAGTTTTCAAGTTCCACAGGAAGCCAACCTCTCCCTTTAGAATCAATAATAATTTATGAGTCCCCCTTAATGATAATTATTTTGTAGTTGATATCCTTCAGGCACTTAATTCCCTACCAAGCATCCATGGCCTAGGCTTTATTATCTAATCCAACTCCTAAATTCTTGTAATATCCTTTTATGAAAGTCCATTTCCAATATCTTATCACACCCTGGAATAAATGACACCAAGGTTCTCTTTATCACATCCATAAAAAATGAACTTAATACATGCTTGTGGAATCCAACTCATGAACTTTCTTCTCAAAATACTTATTGATGCAGGAGTGTCTTGGATCTTTGAGAAATCTTGCATCAACCAAAAATATTTCCTATTTTATGTTGTTTACATTATAATTTTTTTATTTTTTGGTTTCATGGTGTGTCAAGCTTACATGATGTTGAGGACCTATTTGGGAATCTTCTTCTTTCATCACATGAAGATTGGATGGACCGTTTCAAAGTTATAGTTGTTTTCCTTACTGCCGGAGCCGTATTTTCCTACAATTTATGTGGTGATTGTGCGTCATGTATTCATTGATCCTTAAGGAGTCTGACTTTTCAATCTTAGGTAATTTAAGAGGACCTAAATTAATATCTTCTCCTAAGAGCGCAAGTCCTAATTCATTATCAGTAAAAAGTTATGACCATTTTTCTCGGGTACCTATTTTCTGCCAGTTTCATGCAAAAGGTGGAGTGTTTTATCATGTGTGGTTCCGTGTGATGAAATGGGGCCTTGTGAAGTTAAAGATATTTTCTTGGGTCATGTGTGGACCTAAATGTAAAGGTGCATTAAATTTTTATCATTCTTGCATTAGTTTTGGTGTAATCTTCCAGGCTGGACCCATAATGTAATTAATTGCTTGACTGGCCAACTTGTGGCTTAGCTAGCTATATATTGAGAGCTTGGGTAGATGTTTAAGGGAAGGTGGGAAGTATTATGAGAGTAGAATCATAATTGGATCTTTTGATATCTTGAAGATCCAATTTTTAATTTTATATTGTAACAAAAGAGCTAGTGGTTTGCATTCTTGGAGACAAGGAGATTGCTTGGAGGCTTGCGAGCTCAAGTTTAGATCTTCCTTAGTGTTTCCATCAGTTTCTGATTTGTTTCAGAACTAAACTAGCTAAGGGATAGAAGAAATAATGTTGATTGTATTTGGCCCTAACCCAGAAGTCCTTACAACTGGGCATGTTATTGAAAATTCATTTGAAAACATATTCTTGTTGTGTAATTCTACATTGTGGTGTTCTGCTACTTGTTTGGATTGTCCTTAATTGGATCCTCCTTACCTTACCTTCATCAAGTAGTATCAAAGCTTGAAGATCTTGAGTGTGTAAACTAGTTGAGGTTGCTTACACTAGGACCTTGTTGGTGACTTGTTGCTTTGGATTTTAATCTTTGAGGATGCCTCCAAGAAGATTGGATCCTAGAGAAATTGCAGATCTTTGTGATGCTATGGAATCAAAGATTATAGAGAAGGTGAGATCAGATTTTAGATTTGAGATGGAATTTTTGAAAAATGACATGATTATTGAGATTGTGAGGATTGTTGCTGGTATGCCAAGGAATCTTGGTACTGATGATGGTAATGAGGAGTTGCTAAAGACTTTGAAGTTGCTGGATCTAGTGGTGATGACTGGAGGGATAGATTTGGTCAAGATAGAGTTGGTTGGTTACATAGATCTAGAGATCAGTAAAGTAATAACTATGGAATGGAAGTTTCTAACTTCTCTGGTACTTTGAAACCTGAGACTTTGATTGATTGGATTGGTGAGTTAGAAGACTTCTTTGAACTTGAAGAAATTGAAGATCCTCTTAGAGTGAAGCTAGCACAAACTAAGTTGAAAGGCCATGCTACTCTTTGGTGGGAGGAATTACAAAGAGATAGAGAAGATGAAGGTGAAATGAAGATCAATCAGTGGAGGTTGATGGTGACTAAGTTGAAGGCTAAATTCATACTTGCTGACTATGAGCTTGACTTGTTTAAGAAGTTGCAGAATCTGAAGAAAAAATATTTGACTACTGAAGACTATACCAAGGAGCTCTACAAAATTACTATTAGGTCTGGGCACAAAGAACTTGGTAAGGAAAATGTATCTTGATATGTAAATGGTCGAAGATTCAATATTCAGGATGAGATTGGTATGATGAAGATTGATTCAATTGAGGATGCTTATCATTATGCTCTAAAGGAAGAAGATAAGTTGAAAAGGAGACAACATGGTAATCCCTGAGGGAAGCAGAAGATCAATCACTTGGTGAAGGATAAACCTACTGCTGAAGATGAACTGAAACCTATGGAATTGAAAAAGAAGACAAGGAGGGTTATCTTTAAGGGTACATGTTATAATTGTGGTGGAGAAGGACACATTACTTGGTACTAAGGTGGAACCTTGTCAGAGGAGTAACTTGTTGAGGACTTAGTTCAAGTCAGGAGGTAGACTTTATGATGTTATTGTGGATAGTGGTAGTATTGATAACCTTGTGGCTGAGGACATGGTTCATAAACTTGGTTTGAAGAGAATGAAGTACCCTTATCCTTATAGGACTGGCTGGTTGCAAGATGTTCATGCTCTAGAAGTAAGGGAGAAATGTCTTGTTGATTTTCAGATTGGCCAGTATAATGATCAAATATTGTGTGATATTGTGAACATGAGTAGTTGTCATATGTTTCTTAGTAGACCTTAGCAGTATGATTGGAAGGCTATGCAGGGCTATGTCAAGAATGTTTTTACTATTGAGAAGGATGACATGAAGTTTTCCATAATGCCTTTGTTGGATACAAAACTCCATAGGAGGAGCCTGAGTTTTGGTAGCTAAGTTGGGTTCTCAGATCTGGAAAGGATTGGAGGTCAGTATGGAGAACAAACTTGTGTGTTGTCCAAGAAAGACTTGAAAAGGAAAAGAAAGCAGAAGTGGAAGAGTGTGAAAAGTGAAGACTTGGAGGACATGTATGTGAAGAATCAGTTTGGGTTTTATGTACTAAATCCTAGAAGATGTCCTTCTAGCCATTAAAAACATCTTTTGTAACCTGGGGTGTCTGATGCAGAAGCATCTTGGGTCTTTGAGCAATCTTGCATCAACCAAAAATATTTCCTGTTTTCTGTTGTTTACATTATAATTTTTTTATTTGTTGGTTTCATGGTGTGTGAATCTTACATGATGTTGAGGTCCCATTTGGGAAGCTTCTTCTTTGAGCACATGAAGATTGTATGGACCGTTTCAAAGTTATAATTGTTTTCCTTGCCCCTGAAGCTGTATTTTCCTATATTTTTTGTGCTGATTGCATGTCATGTAGTTGTTGATCCTTAAGGAATCAGCCTTTGCACTCTTAGGGCCTATAAGAGTACCTAAATTACTATCATCTCCTAATATTTCAAGACCTAATTAATTATGAGTAAAAATGTATGACCATTTTTCTCAGGTACCTATTTTCTGCTAGTTTCATGTGAAACGTGGAGTGTGTTATCTTGCGTAGTTCCATGTGATGAAATGGGGCCATGAGAAGTTAATGAAATGTTATTGGGTCATGTGTGGACCTAAATGTAAAGGTGTATTAATTTTTTATCATTTTTGCATTAGTTTTGGTTTAATCTTCCAGACTGGACCCATAATGTAATTAATTGCTTGACTGGATGACTTGTGGCTTAGCAAGCTATATATTGAGAGCTTGGGTAGATGTTTAAGGGTAGATGGGTAGTAGTATGAGAGTATAATCATAATTGGATCTTTTGATATCTTGAAGATCAGATGTTTTATCTGATATTATAAGAGCAGAGCTAGTGGTTTGCATGCTTGGAGACAAGGAGATTACTTGGAGGCTTGCGAGCTCGAGTTCAGATCTGCCTTAGTGTTTCCATCAGTTGCTGATTTGTTTCAGAACTAAACTAGCTAAGGGATAGAAGAAATAATTTTGATTGTATTTGGCCCTACCCTGGAAGGCCTTACAATTGGGCATGTTATTGAAAATTAATTTGAAAACATATTCTTGTTGTGTAATTCTACATTGTGGTGTTCTACTGCTTGTTTGGATTGTCCTTAATTGGATCTCCTTACCTAACCTACATCACTTATCTAGTTAATATTAAAGATATTCTAAGATATTCTACAAACCTTTTTTATTCTAGTTTTTTTTAGGTTGTAAATAAGCTTCCCTTTTCCAAATGAATCAACATTCAAATTCTCCTTTATTTGTTTTTTTATGATATGAGAAAGCACCAAACTAGTCCTTGATTGGTCTCTAAATACCCTATTTTTGAATTCCTTCAAAATATTCAAAGTTAGCATATGGTGAATTTGCATCCATAGGTTCCTAATAATTATGGTTAAAAAACAAGAATTCCATTGAACCATTAGACACTTCATGGGCTTCAGGGTGTCCCAAGATACTTGGAGCAAGGAGAGAATTTGGTTTCATACCACTAAAGAATATGAGAAATGTAATGATAGATGGTCAATACTATCACTATCTAAAAGGCATAAGGTGCATCTGTTATCCATAAAGAAGCTTCTCCTATTTAAGTTGTCTATAGAAAACATATTTGGTCAGCTCCACAAAAGCAATGAATAACTTGGTCTATGACTCAACTTGGGGATTGGACATACTTTCCAAGATGTTATCTATCTTATTTTGAAGACACATTTAAATTATCGATCTAGAGACATGTAGTTGAAATGGTGCAACACAATATGAATACTAAGTACCCACTAAAGCTATTTTACCTAAGTTGTAGGAAACAAAAGCTTTAAAGGAAACAACTTAAATAAATGCTAAATGGTATAATAAATTAAAACACATGTACATAGCTTAAAATAACTAAAAGCTTAGTTTTAATTGATCAAACAAGAGATAATTTTCCTATTGTGCCTGTAGGAATAGTCATAAGGAATGGACTTCCCAATAAATGTAGTAATAGTCCAACGTCAAAGCTCAAACTACAAACTTATAAGAACATAAACTAAATCTAACTAGGATTACTTACTAAGTGGCCCCCTTTAACAAGCATCCAAAATTCAGTTACTCAAGATAGATTCTCAAAACTTCATCACTTTATTCATCAAAACTAATTCAATTACATACATATCTAGATTGAACTTCAAGAAAACTACTACATCTTATTACTTAATATTTGTATGACTATTATTGCATAAAGGAGTTGTTAGGAATGAATGCTAAATGTTTGGTTGCCATTCTGTAGCAGTTTTTGTTGCATTCATGACTATGATTGTCATTGATGTCAACATAGTGATTTATTGAAGACTTGCAGAGAAGCAGATAGAGTTTGGATTAGCGCATGTGGGTTATTGCAGTTGGAGCTATGCGATGTTGAGGTTATACTCTTTGATGTATTATATGTCTATGGTTAAGAGCACAGATAGGTTATAAAAACACCAGAATAGGCAACAGCATGGAGGCTTTGATACCATGTTAGAGTTGATGAAAAGCAACCCACAACTCCCAAGAATCCCTGCATGCAAACACCTGTCACAGAAAGAGAGAAAAAACTATGGGGGCATGTAATCATAGATCTGAGAAAGAGAAGCCATGATTGAGAATAAAAAATGAGACAGAAAATCTCAATTCAATAATCTATTCTCCATTATGATCCAATAATTGAATGAAAAAAATACGAGGGAATCCTTATAAAAGGATACCGAAACCCTAAAGAATAATAAGATGCCTAAGTTTAACTTAAGTGTAGAGTATAATAGACTAATAATTAAATTAATTAATTATTAGCTATAATATGACAACTCTAACTAAATATTCATATTAATGCATCTTTTGTGGGCATCATTCCCACCGGGGTTTACTCTTTGATCAAGAGGTTCCCTAGTCAACATATCTTGCATCATTGTGTTATTGTGTATGAATATCTTTCTATGGTTGGTAATTATATTGCTTATATGGTTTAATGTTGTTGAAGATGATAAAATTTATAATTATCTGATAATTGATTCACCCCCCCCCCCCTCCCCCTCTCAGTTATCTTGATGGACTTTACTTTCTAACAATTGGTATCAGAGCAGTAGGTCCTTGAAAAAGAAGTTTAACAGCTTAAGGAGATCCATGGTGAATTTCAGGAAAGAAAGCCCTAAGTTTGATGGAGTAAATTTTGATAGCTGGAAAGAAAAGATGAAGACACACCTACTGTGTTTAGGACCAGGTTATTGGTTGATTACAAAGAATGATAAGACTATCATTAAAGAGGACAATCTTGAAACATATACTGCAGATGAGAGAGATCTATTCATGTGTAACATACTTGCAAGAGAACCACTTTTGACAGCCCTTCCAGAGAATGAGTATAGTCAGGTAAAATATATGAAAAAATTTCATGACATTCAAAATTCTTTACACTCTACTTTTGAAGGTGATGAACATGCAAAAAGAGTTAGATTACATAATTGGATATGTGCATTTGAAGATATAAGAATGTTGGAAGATGAATCTATTAGAATATATATTGGTAGAATGTCAGAAATTATTACATGTATAAAATCTTGTGGAGGAACAAAGACAGAGAATGAAATGATTTGGAAAATTTTGAGGACATTGACTCCTGTATTTAAGTAGACAACACAGATGATTGAACAAGTTATACCTTGTACAACAAAATTTACAAGAGAGACTCTTCTTGGAAGATTGGAAGTAGCAAAAATGAACCTAAGATTATCAGGAGACTTACCTAGAATGGAGACAGCATTTGCTGCTCTTAGTGTTTGGCCTACATTGTCAAGAAGCATTAGTGTGAGTAGAGATTATGCTGGCAGCAGCAGATATAGAAATGAAGAAGACAAGAATTTTGAAGAAGGTATTTCCTTGCTTGTGAAAAGAGAATCAGACAGTAAGAAAATATTTAAATGTTGGACTTGTCAAGAATATGGTCATTTTGCATCTAAAGGTCCTAAGAGAGTTAAAAATTACATAAACAATTTCAAACCTAGAAGATCTAAGGAATGTTATTATGCTAATGATGAAGATCTTGAAGCTAGTATAGAAATAACTTTAAGTGAAAGTGATACTGAGAATAATGATGACATAGGATTTGTAGCAATTAAAGAAGAGAATCCTGAAACTGATGTTAAGGAAGAAAAAGCCTTAGTTTCTCAAGTTGAAAAGAAAGGTGATTGGATTATAGATAGTGGTTGTTCACCTCATATGACTGGAGACATGAAAAAGTTCATAAAGTTTAATGAATATGATGGAGGAATTGTTAGAGTTGGAAACAATGCACCTTGTTTGATTAAAGGTATAGGATCTATTACTCTTGATGGAAAGACTAATCTTGATGATGTTTATTTTGTGGATGGATTGAAACATAAACTTTTGAGTGTTGAACAGTTAGTTGATAAGGGATATCAAGTTTGGTTTATTGAGAAAACTTGTGTGATAAAGGATAAAGATGGAAATCGGATTGGAACTGGATCTAGAGCTAGAGGTAATGTATTTCAATTGAATCCTACTGAGATGACATGTTTGATTACTAAGATTGATCACAGTTGGTTATGGCATAGAAGGTTTTGTCATATAAACTTTGATAACATTGTGAAAGTAATTACTACACTTGTAGTTAGAGATTTTCCTAAAATTATGAAGCCTACTAACATGATTTACAAAGAATATGTAATGGCTAAACAGAAGAGAATTTCTTTTCCTAGTAAAAAGTTTACATCTACAGAGAAGCTGGAGATTGTTCATACAGATTTGAGCGGTCCTACCAGGACTAGAGGATTCTATGGAGAAAGGTATTTTATGATTCTTGTTGATGATTTTACAAGAATGATGTGGATTGCATTTCTTAAAGAAAAATCTGAAGCATTTGATAAGTTTAAGATTGTTAAGAATAAAGCTGAAAATAAATCTGGAATGAAGATTAAATTTTTGAGATCTGATAGAGGTGGAGAATTTACTTCTAGAGAGTTTAACACCTTTTGTGAAGAAAATGGCATTAAGAGACAGTATTCAGCCCCTAGAACAGCTGAACAAAATGGCATTGTAGAAAGAAGGAATAGATCAGTGACTGAAGCAGAAAGAGCTATGTTATTTGAGAATGATTTGGTGAAGATATTTTGGAGAGAAGTAGTGAACACATCAGTGTATACAATAAACAGAGTACAAATCAGAGCAGACATAGACAAGACACCTTATGAATTATGGTTTGGACATGCTCTAGAACATTTGTTGCATATGCTCATGCTATTTCATCCAAGTCATCTAAACTCATCAACTCTTCCTCAATCAAAGATGAAATTTATCTTTCTTGTTGAACTTATTATTGTAACCTTGCTTCTCCTTCCTTTTCCTCTTATATATCCATTTCCTCAAATGATAGGTTATCCAGGAGTTCTTGATCATTGTCAACAAATTCTTCTACACTATTGACATTTCTTCTATTGCATTTTTTTGTTGACCAATATTCTATTCATCAATATTTTTCTCAACCTTCTAGTCAATATTCTATTCCTCAAAAATATTTATCACATAAGGCTCTTCCCTAGAAGTTTTAGATTTAGCACCTGATTTAGCAAGTAAAACTATTGACTCCCTATTCCTTACTTTGGAACTTCTCCTGGGTGTAGTATTTGTAGTGGCTGCAAGAATTGTTTTGGGAATTTTCTTTTTACTCCTTGTATCGTCTAAAAATGGAAGCACTTCCATGTTAAGAGTGTTTATCCCTCTGAGTAAGTGGTTTGGGGTCATTTCGAATGCCTTGAATTGATCTTTTCTTGGATTTGGCTTTCTCCCTGGTTTCCACTTCTTTTCTGCACTTGACTCCTTCATTCTAGGTGAAATTAGGGTTAGGATCGTGAGGATTCTCCTTAATTTCCCTCTTCTATGGCTCTATTTTCTAGGTAGGACTTACAAATAGGTCCTCCTAGACTTCATCATGTTCATCATAGGATTTTGTGCCTCTCCTTGGTACTCTTCTCTATTCTGGCATCATTTCTAGGTCTCCGAGCACCCCCGGGACCTCCTGTTTCTCACTCTGACTAAGACCTTGAAATCTATGCCCTTAAGCTCAAAGTCAACCTCAATGGGTCAAATTCAACCTAAATGAGTCAAATTCAACCTCGACCCTGACTAGGTCAGGATCGATCTTGTCTTTGACCCTGGGTTCTAATTTCAAGGTCTCGGGATCTCTGGTTGTCGGGTTTCAAAAATAATTGTTTTCCCACTTCCAAGTCCATTGTTTTGGTCTCCAAAATGGTAAACCCTTAAATTATATTTAATTTAGGTCCATTCCTAAAGGTTTGAGGCCAAATTGGAATTTAATTCCCCAAGGTGGCCCCTCTAGAGGATTGTGCCCTAGATCACTATAAAAGGAAGCCTTCCTCTCTCATTTTCTCCATCAAGTTTGGTGAGAAGATCTCTACATCAAGTTTTCATGCTCAAGAACTCTCAAGAAAGGAGATCAAGAAATCATTTCATCAAGCAAGCATCCATTCAAGCATTCAAGTCCTCTTCTCCATCCAAGTTCTCCATTGAAGATCAAGGATTCAAGCATTCAAGCCATTGAAGGGATTTGGTTAAAGCATTCAAGATTCATCATTCAAACCCTAGATGTAGCCATCATGATGGTGTGATCTTCCTTCAAGATCATTTTTTTCATCTTCAAGATACATTCATTCTTCCCTCAAGGTGGATTCAAAGGATACAATCATGGAGGTTTGATTTACATTTGTTGATGTTATGTTCAAGTTTTCATGTTAACATACTTGATTACATTTCAAATACAATTTCCATATCTATTGAATATAATAGCTTCATTGTTAGATCTACTTCTACTACTTGCTCGCATTCTCCATTTCAATTTTAATATTAAGGTTAATTCCAAACTGGGGTTTGACCAAGGCAAACCCCTCAAATAAACAAAAAAAACCCTCTTTTTCTTGTAGGTACAGGTGGAAAATTTTGGATCTGAGAGTAGATTTGGATACTCTTTTCAGAGAACTTTTGAGATCTGCGTACAAGGTCAAAATCGACCTTCAAACAAAAAATGTAGCCATTGATCTTTTATGAGGGTCAAAGACTACCTGATGTCAAAAAGATAAATGATTTCTGGGTTTTCTTCATCTCAGCATTTCCAGTCCAAAATAGGTTGTAGAATTGCCCAAAAGTACACATAGTCACCAAAAAATAGGTATTTCCAAATTAATTTCATCATGAGGTATGTATCTTATTTTATCTAATTTCAAGTATTTTCCCTTACAATTCAAATGTATGTGTAAAATATTGGCTTTGGGGTCTCTTTTATGTGGAAACCATTGTTCTAGGACCCCATCCATATTTTATCCTATACATTTTGGTGAACCCGACATACTTACCCCTTTCTTTTGTGGATTTAGATGCGTTATTGTGTTAGATCTCCCTTTCTATTATCTTGTGTGTTCACCTTCACTTTACATTTTGGTGAGCCCGTTTTATGACAACTCCTTCTTTTGTGGAATTCGATGCCCTATTGTGTTTGATTTTCATTTGAATGCATTTGGATATAACTAGATCTATTTTCTATGCATTTCTTTATTTATTATCATGTTGCATAAGTTGTTTCAAACATTGCATAGTGTTACACCTAGAAAGACTTCATTTATTACATATGATCTCCATCATATTTATCTTTATGGAGATGAGTTGAAGATTGATGTTAACTTTCCTCCTAATGAGCCTATTTTACCTTCTTTCTCCTCTAGGGATCAAGCTTTAATGAATTATGGTGACCCTACAATGTGCTTTATTGGTAGGGATGGTAATCCTCCTATTTGGGATGAACCTTGGATGTGGATGTTGATTACTCTCTTCCTCATGAAACCATTGTAAATGATCCCTTGGATAATGACATTTATTTATCCCCTCCTCACAAAGAAACTTGGATACAAGAGGGTGATTTAGTAATAGATGACATATTGATACATGATGATAACTCTTTTTCTAAAACACATGTAGACATTTTAGTGAAAGAAGATGACATTATAGATGCTTTACCTCCATTTGAGATTCCTTATAGTGATGAGGCATTAGTGGAGAATGATATGAATTCGCTTAATGCTCTCCCTTTTAGTAATGATCCTATGGAAAATCAAGATCTTACTACATCTCCTCCTAGGATGTCCTCTTTTCTTCCTTCTTGTGAATCTATTTGTAGTGTTGAGACAACTAAAATGGTTTATCCTAAACCCTTGTTGACTGTCAAAGGTTTTCGTCATCTTACTATCAAAGGTAAACCTATGGAGTCTTTTAATGATCAAGATTCGATAGCTCACACTAATCGTACAAGTAATAACCCTCAACCTAATTTAGTGGTTTCTACTTCTTTGCCACCTTCTCAACCTATTCTTCCTCCTCCACCCCATCTTGCTAGCAAGGAGTATGATTTGATAGCTCAATTACAAAATACTCCTACCAAGATTTCTTTATGGGAGCTTCTTCAAACTTCACCTACCTACTATGAAGCCTTGCAAAAATCTCTAGCAACTCTTCCCACTCCACCTCCCAATCAAGAGAACATTAATAGCTTCTTACAATACATGCATGCTACCCTAGGTCCTCCTGACATTGTATTTACTCAAAAGGATTTACCTTCTAAAGAAGTTTAGAATCGATATGATGCTCTTATGGTTGTTGTAACTATCAATAAAAGTATCATTCGTAGGACCTTGATTGATAATGGATCTAGGCTTAATGTTTTTAGCATGGACATGCTCAAAGTGATTAACACCGATCTTTCAACTATTCAATCTAACAATGTTCCTATATGTGGCTTTGATAACATTCCTAAGAAGACTTTAGGAATCATTACCTTACCTATCAAAGTAGGACCGGTCATCCTTAATACACCTATTCATGTTTTGCCTGGACCTCTCAATTATAACCTTCTTTTGGGTAGACCTTGGTTGAATGAGATGCATGTCGTTCCTTCCACCCTACACCGTAAAGTCAAGTTTATATATAACAACAAGATGTATACACTTCATGTGGATGATGCGCCTAATCCTTGTCTAAATATTCAAAATCACACTACTCCTACTCCTAATAGTAATCCTTCTTCCTCTAATGCTCTTCCTGGAGATGATTGGGGAACCTTGGATTTTACTCCTACCTTTATTGGAGAGTATAAGGTTAATGATCTTGATTTTATGAAGAAACAAAGAGAATTTGAACAATGAGTTTTTAGTTCTAAACCTCTTCATATTAACTTTGTCACTGCTTCTACCCATAATGAATCTATCAAATCTACTAATGATGACATAGTGACTAATGAATTTCCATTGACTCCTTCTGATATGGCTTCTTGTTATGGTCCTGGTTATCATTTCCTAGTTAAACAAGGATTTAATAGTCAAGGATGTGGTAAACATAAACAGGGAATTCACATGCCCTTACACACTAGGGGGCATGAGCATTCTTACAGATTGGGATTTAATCCTCAACAACAAATCAATGTTCACAACATCATGAATAACACTTCAAAACATGATGAACCTATGAAGGAATTTTATCAAGAAGTTCTTTTGGCTAAACTCCTTCGTGCTAAGATGAGTACTAGACCTAAACAAAAAAAGAAACGTAGTTCACACTTGAAGACTCTTCCTTTTTGTTTATATCATAGATTTCATGATCACTCTACTAATGAATGTCAAGCTTTACATTATAAGATTAGGAAGCTCATTTATAGTAATGTTATTTATATATCATGTGGCAATGAGTTGTATTTCAATCCTGTTTTCTCTAGATAACATTCATGTTCCTATTATAGAACTCCACATTATGTAAATGATGGTAGCCTAATACTTGGGGGCTCACTATCTTGTATAGTGTTACGAGCGATATAATAGGTCCCTTTTCATCTTTGTTCCTACACTTGGGGGGCAAGGATGTCATCTCCTTTTCTATCTTTTCAAGATTCACCTCTTTCCTTGGTTAAGCAATATCTATCTATTATGTGATATCCAATTATACATGAACATTTTGGTTTGTAGTGAGGATCTTTTTCCTTGATCACAACTGATTTCATTATTTAACATTGGGTTTGCATGGTTGATATATATCTCACCTTGGAAATTGAATAGTGTGCCATCCTTCACAAGGGTTACTTTTTCACTTCTTGCATGATATCTCTTTGCATTCATCCCTTCCATGGCCTCATAGGAGCTGTGACCTTCTTGGCTTGGACTAGGTGTTGTCTATGGATATTGTCTTGATGTTGAAGAAGGCTCTATCCTTGTTCTTTTCTTTCCTTAACATGTCAAAATAGTATGTTTTTTCCATATTAAGGAGGGGGGCATATATACAACCTCCCTTGTTCTATATTATGAATTTTTTTTCTAACCTTTTGTTTTGCACCATGCTAAATCTTAGAAGGTAACACACATAAGTTGCTAAATCCTGAAGAGACATGCATTTTTCAATTTTCAATATGCTAAATCCTGGAAGGTAATGCACATAAGTTGCTAAATCCTAAAGGGACACATATTTCCAATATGCTAAATCTTCCAAACGTAACACAGATAAGTTGCTAAATCCTGAGGAGACACGCATTTCATATTCATAGTGATACAAGAAGGTGCATCTATGGATACTCTAGAAGCCATTAGAAGATGCATTACAATTGAAAGCACAGTTTATGGGTGAACCTGTTGGGCTCTCCCTCCAGGATGATTCATGGTAAGGTGGGCATTTTACTAGGTGAGGTAATCACTTTCTCTTTTCTCTCTTTTTGCTTTCATGCTAGTAGGACGGGATCATGAAGCTATGTTATCTATAGTGTTGCTATTGTCTTTCTTATGTAATCATTTATTCTTTTATGATAGCTTTCCAAATATGATATTAGTATGAGAAATATTTCTTGGTGAGGTTTCTTATGCTAATTAATTTGGGTTATTTAGTACTAACTCATGTTCTTTTCATTTTCTCTTTTTGCACCCTCATGCGTGTATGTTGAGTTAGAATCCTTAGTTTGGGGGCTTGTGTCCTTAGCTAAGTGTTATTTTATCTCATTATGAATCCACTTGTATCTCCTCTTTCTTCTCCTTTACCAAGAGTTTGCATCGAGTCCATACTCTTGCTAAAGTGGGGGCTTAATGTATCATCTTAAAATGGAAGCAGTTCCATGTTAAGAGCATTTAGCCCTTTCAGAAAGTGGTTTGGGGTCATTTCAAACACCTTGAATTGATCTTTTCTTGGATCTGGCTTTCTCCCTGCTTTCCACTTCTTTTCTGCACTTGATTCCTTCATTCTAGGTGAAATTAGGGTTAGGATCCCGAGGATTCTCCTTAATTTCCCTCTTCTATGGCTCTATTTTCTAGGTA
Organism: Chamaecyparis obtusa; assembly: GCA_027943335.1. Classification (NCBI taxonomy): domain Eukaryota; kingdom Viridiplantae; phylum Streptophyta; class Pinopsida; order Cupressales; family Cupressaceae; genus Chamaecyparis; species Chamaecyparis obtusa. Next base: position 187,230 of record BSBK01007843.1, on the reverse strand, counting down.
GAACTTACAAATAGGTCCTCCTAGACTTCATCATGTTCATCATAGGATTTTGTGCCTCTCCCTGGCACTCTACCCTATTCTGGCATCATTTCTAGGTCTCCGGGAACCACCGGGACCTCCTGTTTCTCACTCTGACTGAGACCCTAAAAACTATGCCCTCAAGCTCATCTTTGACCCTGGGTTCTAATTTCAAGGTCCTGGGATCTCCAGTTGTCGGGTTTTGAAAATAATTGTTTTCCCACTTCCGGGTCCGCTGTTTTGGTCTCTGAAATAGTAAACCCTTAAATTATATTTAATTTAGGTCCATTCCTAAAGGTTTGAGGCCTAATTGGAATTTAATTCCCCAAGGTGGCCCCTCTAGAGGATTATGCCCTAGATCACTATAAAAAGAAGCCTTCATCTCTCATTTTCTCCATCAAGTTTGGTGCGAAGATCTCTACATTAAGTTTTCATGCTCAAGCACTCTCAAGCAAGGAGATCAAGAAATCATTTAATCAAGCAAGCATCCATTAAAGCATTTAAGTCCTCTTCTCCATCCAAGTTCTCCATTGAAGATCAAGGATTCAAGCATTCAAGCCATTGAAGGGATTTGGTTCAAGCATTCAAGATTCATCATTCAAACCCTAGATCTAGCCATCATGATGGTGTGATCTTCCTTCAAGATCCTTTTGTTCATCTTCAAGATCCATTCATTCTTCCCTCAAGGTGGATTCCAAGAATACAATCATGGAGGTTTGATTTACATTTGTTGATGTTATGTTCAAGCTTTCATATTAACATACTTGATTACATTTCAAATACAATTTAGGTACCGATGCAAAATTTTGGATCTGAGAGTAGATTTGGATACCCTTTTCGGTGAACTTTTGAGATCTACGAACAAGGTCAAAATCGACCTTCAAACAAAAAATGTAGCCTTTGACCTTTTATGAGGGTCAAAGACTACCTACTATCAGAAAGATAAATGATTTTTGGGTTTTCTTCATCTCAACATTTCCAATCCAAAACAAGTTGTAGAATTACCCGAAAGTACACACAAACACTAGAAAATAGGTATTTCCAAATTAATTTCATCATGAGGTATGCATCTTATTTTATCTAATTTCAATTATTTTCCTTTACAATTCAAAAGTATGTGTAAAATATGGGCTTTGGGGTCTCTTTTATGTGCAAACCATTGTTCTAGGACCCCATCCATATTTTATCCTATACACTCCTTTTGGCAGCAACATAAGAAGCTGCAAGAGTAATTTCTCTTTTCTTGCAACTAGGTTTATCAGGGTCAGGGTTCCATTTTTTCTTTTCTCCTTCTTCCTCCTCAACAATTTATTTCCCTTTGTGTTCCCTAGTCTTGTCAGGGATTGAAGAATTAGAAAATGGTTCCTCCCTTTTTGTACCTTTATTAGATGACCATGTCTTGGATATTTTTGGCTTTTTAGTAGTATGAGTACTATGTGAAGAGGTTTCTATAGAAATATCTACTATTTATACTACTAGGGATGCCCTAGGTGCAATATGTGGTCATAATGTTTTATCTTTTATAAAATATTTCCAAGATAATGGGGGAGTATCCCTAAAGGATTGATATATCGATAAATTTACTAATGCATGATGAGTAATAGAATTTTTCTTTCCTTTCTTCCTTTCCTTAGATTTAATGGATAGAAAATTATAAATAAAATTTGGAACATAGTAGTGGAGACCATGTCTAATGTGGCTCATCATTTTATAATTCCACAATATGTAGATAGGAGAAGTGACATTCACAAGTAAGGTACTTGATTATGTTGGTTACAAGTTTTGGAAATGAAGGTTGTAATGACAACCTTTTTGTTCATTTCTTCCCTACCTCCAAAGGAGGATTGTCTTTCCTTATTGTGAACTCTTTCCTAGCTGATTGAGTATCATGATTAGCAAGGTATAGAATTCTTGTAACTGGTAGGCTTGTTACTTTTGCAATTCTTTTCTCTGAGGCTATGACCTTTAACCCCCATGCTTTTGCTTCACCTTTATGAAATGAACTCATGAATTCAAATGTGTCATCATCATCATAGGTATTTAAACTAAGGAAATAGCTCAACCAATTGAAATTGTTAAACCATTGATCCACTTCATAATCTTGTAACAAAGTTGTGTGGGAAATTGGTTCATGGTGGATTAATTAGCCCCCCCATTGCAATTTTCCTGAACCCTTGACCAAATATGTTATCAACCTAATTAACTCTTCTCAAACTATACTAAACTTCCACAATTCAACTCATAAATTATGAAATGAAGTTGTAAATACATCTGAAGGATGAAAAAATCTCAAGAGAGCTTACCAAATTTAAACCATAGTGATTGCATAAACTCTTGTTGACAACTCTTCTTTAAAAACCATCGTAACTAATAAGACCTCTAAAGATGATGATAGAGAAAAGTGTTCAAAAAGATGATCAACAAATAATATTTTAATACATAGATGTTTGTGTAGCAGGCATTAATCATTTTAAAAAGGTTCTCTTAATTCAAATGCATGGTCAGTCACATCAATGCCCATTTAATGTAAATGGATGTAATTAAGTAACTATGATGACATGTTTATTGGAAAGAGTGGTATTTGGCTGATGTGGACAAGAAACATCAAAGGTGTCATACAAGGTTATAACAAAAAAATATATACCCTACCCCCTACTTAGACTTTGGCATGTGTCTACATGTGCAGACAGACTTGGTAATCATTGGGTGTTTAGAAATATAATGATCATATAAATTATCCTCTAAGACTTGTAATTTATGACTAAAGCTAGTGTAACAAATTAATTAATTTTGCACACTTGGAGAACTGAAGCCATAGTGGATGATAGGTCAATTGTACGGTAAGAGAAAATGACCCTAAAATATGTGGATTGTGAAATGGTAGGTGGAATGAAAATGGAAGAAAATGAAGATGAAGTGGAGTGGAAAATTATGATTGAGGAAAAGAACCTCCTAAATAAAAGGAAGTATTTATTGTGACAAATAACATAGTCTTCAAAGAGGTTTTGTAGGAAGAAGGTTGTTTCTCTCAGTTGTAGGAAATGATTCTTGAATTTATGTAGAAAGAAGGTCTACACCTTCAGCTACAAGAAGTACCTATGAGTGTTATTTTTTAAATTACTTTAGGAAATCAAACTTAGAGGTAGGTTTGTAGTATAGGCAAAGATGATGGCTATTTACCAATAACTTGAAGTTGACTAGATCTATGGTAGTCAATTGGAGCCCTCCATTGTAAAAAATATGTTGAATCTCATAAGGACCTAGCCACCATGTAGTTAACTTACCTTGATTCTCCTGGAAGCGGGAATCATATAGTAATACCCACTCACCAGGTATAAATTGATTTGACTTTATGTGATTGTCATGCTACTTTTTGCACTAATTTTTTTATTACTTCCATGTGTTGTAGGGAATTTTTCCTCATTTGATCAATAGCATTGAGTTGTAGGAGTTGTTCATGGTGTTCTATAGGAAGATCAATGTTGAACTCCATTGTTGTCCTTAAAGTCTTATGTTCAAACTCAATGGGCATCATGACATCTTTTCCATAGAGAAACTCAAAGGGTGTGAACCCTGTAGTTGTTTTCAAGGTTGTTCTATAGGCCCAAATTGCTTTAAGAAGCTTTTTGCTCTAGTATTTCTTATGCAACTACTCTATCTTGGTTAAAATAGAATCAATCTCCCAATTAGTGACCTATACTTATCAATTATATTGAAGGTGATATGGACTAGACTTTCAATGGAATGTGTTATACTCATTCATTAATGTTGTAATCAGTGTAGAAGTAATTTAGGCTCGTTGGTTTGTCACTAGTAAACTAGGAACTCTATATCTGGTGAAAATATCCTCATATAATAATTATTTCACCTTATCATCTATTGTATGTGTCAGCTCTGACCTCTGCCCACTAAGTTACATACCTAGTGCATACCAAGATGTATGACTTCCCATTGGATGGGGGATCAATAGGTCCAATAAAGTCCATTCCTCATTTTTCAAAAGGGGTTACTACTACCTGGGAGTGCAATGGTATCTCATCTAACCTTGTTTGGAAGCCCATACTTTAGCATCTATCACATTTCTATGTATAGTGTGCTGCATCGTTATGTAGTCTAGGCTAATAATAGCCCATTATCAAAAAATTCATGGCTATTTATTTTACTACAAAGTTCCCACCACATGGTTCATCATGACATGCATGTAGGATATCATATGTTTCATCTTCTTAGACACATCTCATTATCTCATTAGGCCTTGTGTAGGACAGACATTTTTGTACCCAAGAAAAATTAAAAAATTTCTCTATAAGAAGATACTTTTCTTTAGGTTAGAAGTAAGATGGTACGTTATTAGCAGCCAAATATATTTCTATATATTCATACGAAGGTGATTTAGTATATTTTAAGAAAAAGTGTTCATTAGGGAAACTATCATGACTTACCTTTGAATCATCAACATTTTGTAGTTGAGACAAAAATTCAGCAACTACATTGGCTTTTCCTGGTTTATCAAAGATAGTAATATCAAACTCCTGCAACAACAACATACAGTGTGCTAGCCATCCTGATATTGTAGGCTTGTTCATCAAATATTTGATTGTTTCATGATTAGTATGTATAAAAACTTTATATGCTATAATGTAGTGGCAGAACTTGTTGAGTGCATGAACTACAACTAGTAATTCCTTCTCTATGACTATGTAGTTCATCTCCGCCCCTTGGAGATTTTTGTTCGTAAGATAAAAAAACATTTTCAATGGAATCCTCCTTTTAGCGTACTTATATAATTGTATAATCTAAAGCATTAGTGTGGATGTGAAATGGGATTGTCCAATTAGGATCTTTGAGTATAGGGGCTTGGGTTAGAAGAGTCTTGAGCTACAGAAAGGAATCTTCACATTCCTTATTCCAATTGAACTCGGATTCCTTTGTGAGGAGTGTATACAATGGGCTAGCTATTTTAATGAAATCCTTAATGAATCTTCTATTGTAACCAACATGACCTAAGAATCTCCTAATATCCTTCTACTTGGCAAGAGTAGAAAAATAAAGAATAACTTGTATCTTAGTAGGGTCAACTTGTATACCAACTTGAGCAATATAATGACCTAGGAAAACACCTTATTGCATCACCATGAAACATTTCTCACTATTTAAAGAGAGATTGTTCTCTTCACACCTTATGAGGGCCTTCTCTAAATTAGTTACATGGTCCCTTTATATGTTACTCCATAAGTGGTAAAATCATCCATATAAATCTCCATATAGTTAAGAGAAATATCTGAAAAGATACTAATGATTGCTCATTGAAATGTGGTTGGAGCGTTATATAAGAAAAAGTGTAAACCAGAGTATGCAAAAGTTCCTTAGGGATAGGTAAAAGTGGTCTTTTATTGATCTTTAGGAGAAATCCTTATTTTATTATATCCATTTTACCCATCCAAGACTAAGAAGTATTTCTTTCTAACTAATGAAACCAGGACTTGATCAACAAAAGGCAAGGGAAAATGATCCCTTTTAGTTGCACTGTCAAACTCTCTATAATCTAAATATAATCTCCATTTACCATGTTTCTTAGGCACAATTAATAAAGGTGAAACCCACTGACTACCTAATATAGGGTAAATAAAACCAACATCTGACAATTTCTACAATTCAATTTTAACTATCTCCCGAAGGGCAGGATTCACTCTCCTTTGAGGCTATCTGACATACATACTTCCTTCTTTTATATAGATAATATGGGAACACAAATTAGGATATAATCCATTTATATCTCCATAATCCAATGAAAAGGTATGCTTGTGTTCCTATAGTAGCTTAATTAAAGATGATTGTTGTTTATGTTCAAGCAATGACCTGGAGACACCTCTATTTGCTTTGTTAGTTATATCATGGATGCTACAGTCAAAGAAGGAATTTGGATCTCATGAGGAAGAAACTTATGAAAGATATCATGATCTATAGGAATATCAAATGATTCGAATTGAGAATACAATGGTTGCTTGAGGCATGGTGAAATTGATGGGAAATTAAAGGACTGCTCACTTACTCCATAGTTGTTCTATATAATATTTGTGATAAATTATTCTTCTCCTTGGATCTACATGAAATTAATCCTTTTTAATATCATTAATTGGGCTACTGAATTCATTTCTTCTACCTATTCTCCTTAATCTTGCCAAACAGATTGAGCTAAATTCAGTTGAGGCTGAGCAGGGGGTACAAGGCCAGTTTCTTGGTTGTTAGTCCATCTGAAATGGTCATATTTATTAAATGGAAACCTATACATGCATCAATAGTGGTTTACATGGACTTACTAGGATGATAAGATATCCCCCAAGTGTTACTTTATGAGATAATATCATGAAGTCTACTGGATATTCCAAAGAATCTAAAGTCACAATTACATCTTCTATTATCCCATCAGGTTTTATAGTTGAAATTTCTATAAGCATAGGATAATAGGAGTGGATCTAAGACTTAAGATATTCAATTTTTGCATGGTGTCCTTAGGAATGACATTAATGGATTAACCTAGATCAAATAAGGCATTTTTCACAAATCAACCATTAATGATAATTTCTACTACTAGGCTACCAGGATTAAAATACTTGAGAATTATAAATTTACCTAACATGATATTTGCTGATTGGCCAAGAAAATGACCATTTGAGGATCTTTCTTTGTCTTCCTACCAAGTTTCTTGAGACAAGCTTCCTTGATATATTTTGCATAAATAGAAACATCCTTGATGGCTTGAAAAACTAGAACTTGAACTCAAATGTTCTTGATATAGTCAATAATATCAAATGCAACTTCCTATTAAGGTTTGGGTCTTTCAGCTTATAACATTTGAGGAAAAGGTGGAATAATTTTCTTTTGGATGTCAGGCTCTTTTAGTGAATTGGTGTGAGGAGGTATATTGGGAATATTAGGACTATTCACTTGTTGTAATTCCTCATTCGGAAGTTCCATGATTATATGTGGTTCAGGGGTAGGAAACATAGTACCAAACATTAAATGGATATTACCAATATTAAGGGCGTATGTTGGGTATTGATTTTCACCTATAGAATACATAATTTTCTTCTATTATTGTGGCTTGATGTTGGTGTTTGGTAGAGGTTTTATAGGTAATTGAGTTGGTTTTGGAGAGCTAGTATTGGCTGTAGGAGGTGACATAAGTGCTTGTTGTTGTGGCTAAGAGGGAGGATGAAGGAGTTTAGAAGTATGATTTTTACATTATTGGCCTCCTCTTAATTGTGAATTTAGTTTCCAATTACCATGTGGTAGCTTCCATACCCCTTGGTATTATGCATAGTTTCTCATCGGTTGTTATCAATTCCCTTGAGGAGGTTGGCATGAAGGGTTTTGGTAATTAGGTCATTGAGGTTGAGAGACAATCAAAGGATGATATTGATAATTATATGTAGGCTTCCATTAAGTCTTATATGCATTGGAATAAGGACCACTAAAAGTTAAAGGGTCTTCAAGCATACCTTTTCTTTGATCCCATGGCCTCCTTTGTGCAATGTAGAACACTTGATCATCATTTACTTCTACTGGGTTGAATTTAGTGGGCATATGATTAGTCTCCAAATTGGCCACCATATTGCATTTGTAATCTCTTTTCTTTTGTTTAAATTAAGGGCAGAATTCGGCCAACATGGCTTCAACTTCCTCATGTTTGTCCTTGGCTTTCATGGTATCTAGTTGTGTTTCCATGTTGTTGATAATATATTTCTTAAAGTATCACAATAGATGAGTTATATATTTCCTTGAGACACCAGTATCATTTGAATTTCCCATAGTATATATATATCCTCTTCATTTCTTAAGAATACCTCTTGATTAGTTATGACATATCTTCTTAATGTCATCTCAATTTTCTTGAGTTATGTCTCCTTTCGCCATCAAATCCAGAGATTGATTACATCCTTCAATTAATCCTCTTAAAAAGAGTAGCTTTTGTGATTCCTTGGTAAGCTCACGTTGAGCTTTCTTTTGGAGGTTGCAGAGAAATGAAGCTATATAGTCTTCAAAATCCTCATCTTCCTTTTGGGACATCTTAAAGATGTTATCTCCTCTCATATCATTACCTCTACAATATTCCTTATATTTTTCCAAGAGCTTAGTCTTCATCCCATCACAATTATGTATGACATCATGTCGTAGGACCCCATAAACCATCTCAAGGTTGAATCCTTCAAAGTTGCAAGAAATAATTTAAGCTTATGAGCATAAGTAGTGTAGTCATAACTTATACAAAGGATATCAATCTCAAAAAAAAAGGTATTAGGGTCTTCTGTCACTAAGCCATAAAAATTAGGAAAAGTTGAAGAAGGAATATTCTTGATGTTTTGATTATCTTCTTGATCAATAATAGGGAATGGAAAGGTAGCTTCCATTCTTGGTGGACCTCTAGCTTAATAGACTACCAAAGCCAATTGGTTATCAGGTTCTTGCTCTTGATTGCGAAGGATGTCATGATGGTGAATGTGCAAATTGGATAATATTTCTGTAAAAGGATTGAGGTCTATAGGATCTTCAAGATTTTGGAATACATGATGTTCTTCTTCTTCTGAGGATGAGTATAAGGTAAAAACTGGAACAACGTCAGCAAAAGGGATATCTTGTTCTTCTTCTGGGTCTCTTTTCTGCACAAAGATATCTCCTAACCGATTATTAGGGTGATTTGGGAGATATCTACCTAAGGCATCTCTTCTTCTTCTATGCATACACTAGATTATAAGAATGAAATTTAGCAAGTCTTTGAAAATGGAAGATTCTAAAGAAAGGATTTAAACTAACTCCTATCAATGATTGAATTAGGTTCTTAGCTTGATACCATCATTGAAAATGGTACCCAAAATAGTTAATTCCACAAAAGGAATGAATAACTCAACCTATAACTCAACTTGGGGATTCGTTATCTTATTACCATAATTGATAGTAATGTTGAAGATTAATTATTTGATGGTGATGATGATGAAGACCGACCAAGATTAGAGGAATACAAGATAGTAGAAATGTTAGATCAATTATTGTCTTGTCATCGATGTTAAGCAATTGATTTCTAGTTTATATTATGTTTCCATATCATTCGATATATGATATAAGTTGAATAAGTTAAGGAGAAGAAGAAATGAGATATTGTGAAGTTGAGGAATTTAAATGGGCAACTGATACTGATCAGACAATGATTAGATTATGTTGATGTAATTTTTTTCCTCCTAACATATGATTATATTAAGTCAGTAAAGCATGGTAATGACTATTTGTCAAGTTGGTAAGCTATACTATTTTGGCTACTGAGTACGAAAATTTACTCAATAAAGGTAAAAGATAAAAGAAAGTATGTCACTCGACAAAAGAAAATGAACCGAAGGTGCCAAGTGATGTTAACTGAAATACAAATGGAGACAATTAGCTATTTAATGATTAGCTATGATGAGATGGATGGATATGATGAAAAGGAAAGTTAGTTAAAGAGATCTAAGGATAGGAAAATTCATGATGATGTTCTATTGACTAGATCTAAATGACAAAAAAAGAAGGAACAAGTTTCAAGAAAGGTCAAGTGCCAAGGTGAAAAGAAAACATGTTACCAACATCCAGATTAAAGGTATAATGAATTAGATGGCTAAGATTATTCAAAGGAAAATGTAATAGAGGAGATTAAGAGGAAAAAATTGTTTATATAAAGGATGGATTTGTATGAACAAATGGATGGAAAATTGAAGGAAGAGTCACCAACTGATGCAGTGAAGAAGAAACAAAGAGATTCTGAGTGGAAAAGAAGGATCTGATGAAGTGTTGAAGCCAGTGAAAAGTGAAGAATTGAAGTGAAGATAGAAAAGTGCACAAAGGATCTAGCTATCCAAAGATAGTTGCACATTTACAGGTCAATATATTTTCTATTTCTTACTAGCATTTGTAACAGATAAATCTCTTAATAGAGTGGACTTAACATTCTTATTTTAAAAATCCTTACAAAATGTAGCATTATAAAGAGTGTTTGAAGCCCTCTAAACAGGCCACTACTAATAGGGTGAAGATCCTAATAGATCTGAGGCAAATCCCTTAACTGAGTCACACCTAATAGTGTGTATTGTAATCTTTAACTAGATTGGTTATTAATCAGGTGTACTTCAGAAGAGTATTTTCTTAGTGAGTGACAATTACCGTAGTGGTTTTTCCCAAAGCTGGGTTTCCACATTAAATAATGGTGTTACACGTGATGCATGAGTTATGTGAATGATTTAATGTTTGTTAAAGTTTATTTACTATTGTTGGTAAATAGTAAAATTTATTTTATCGAGATGTCACTGAGTTAATCAGAGAAAATATTCTTAGGTATTTGGAATCGAGGATTAGTGATTCACACCCCCTCTCCATAATCCAACAATTGGCATCGGAGCTAATTACTCCAAAGAGATAAGTTTAAAAGAGTTGAGTAAAAGATCCAAATATGTATAGGAGAGAAGTACTTTAGTTGAATAAGAAAATTTTCTCAACATGGAAAAGCAAGATGAGATTGTATCTATATAGGGTTGGAGAAATTGCATTGAATCTTCTAGATAATGACTACACTCCACCACCTCCCGAACCCGTGCCAGTTGATCAGATGAGAGAAAAGAAGGAACACAACTCGGTTATGATAGAGATTGCTTCTTCTCTGACCGATGTTGAATTCAATGTTGTTAAGGACCATGTTAATTCAAGAGAGATGTGAGATAGGCTTACACTTATATATGGAGGAGATCAACATGTTAAAAAATCCAAGGTTGATAGTCTCAGAGGGAAGTATGATGAAATGAGAATGAAAGATGAAGAGAATATCAATCAATATAATTGCAGAATTAAGGAAGTTGTTAGTGCTATCAGAGGTTCCATCAGAGGTGCTTGGCATTTGCAAAATGATATTTGGAGAATTATTAAGGAATTGGAATGGTTTAAAATTTTTAAATTTTTACACATTAGACGATAGGGTAATGGAGATGCTGATAAATTTTCAAAATGGGCAATAGATTTTGGAGAGATTGGGGAACATTGGGTGGATGAACTTAGTAATAGAAGCTATGAGGAATTTGTAATTGAGCATGATATTTAATGATTAAAGGTGATAGATGGTGGTATTGATATCTATCTTTATTTTTCCACTTCTTAAAGGAAAGGAAAAAAAATGTCATCTATTCAAATGATTTTGATGACGGCCGGTGATGAAATGAACAGATATTATAGAGATAAGAGTGGATATGATAGATAGTTGGGTGGGCCTTTTATGACAATGATGGGAATTTAAATTTTACATTTGGAAATGCATTAATGAGATGATAAGATGGCAAGCCTTTTGAGGTTTCGCAGGACTTGCAGGTTTTAAAGCTTGGTGAAGCCCTTAGGAAGTGTAAAGTTATTGGAAGAATTTATGGAGGTTCCTAGAAGAGTTTTCTATGAGGGAAGTAGAGTTTTTTGTAGGTGGTTTGACTTAGGAAACTCATCAATAGAGGTCACCTTTACATTTTAAACTAAGCTTCAGCAAAAAGATTTATTTGGTCTAGTAGAAGACCCCAGGCTACACATAGTGGAGAGAGTGCTAGGAGAGAGGTTTCAGAAGGCTACACATTGGTTGGAAAATTAATGTTGATATTGTTGCAATGGTTTTAGTATGGGGTCTTGAAATTGGTGATTCTGAAGAGGACGTGAAGTGAGTGATGGTTTCTTTGTCTAGAAGGGAGCCAATTGAAGGGTTGGACTCGTTATTGGAATGAGCATGACCAGGGTTTACTTTCAATTATGAAGATTGCTTTGAAGACCCAAAGGAGGAAAAGGAAATGGGAATTGTGCCCTTTGTGTCTTGGTTGAAGAGGATTAATAAGGTGCCATATGTGGATAATGTGAAAAAAGAATGGATGAAGTTGAAAATTTCAATCAGAGATGTACAAGAATGGAAAGAGAGGATAGGTTGGTGGGTACCTATGGTGATGCTGAGATGAAAAATGCTCTGTCAAGATGAGGAGAGTGCAACTAAGCCTCTCTAAATGAGGCCCTGCATTTTAAGAGAAGCCTATAAATTTGGTGATGCTTGACATTTTTGATGAAGATGACGACATTAAATAGAGGATGGACTCCTTCGATCAAGAAGTTGTTGGCTATTTGGCTGAGTTAGATACTTAGATGTTGTCATTATGAAAATATATGATTTACATGAAGATCACATATGACAGAGAGAAAGTATGATAGAGCGCAAAGCAAAATTGTCTAAGTATGAGACAATATTTTTTCAAGTGTACCCGGAGACAATTTTGTTTAGTGATGATGATTGTAGTAAGTTCAGTGCTGGCGCACTTGAACATAGATACTATGATGACTATAGAAGACTCACCTGAGAGCACAAGTTATTACGGCATGTACGGAAGAAGTTATGATAGTTTTACCAGAGACAGTGTCAAGCTGACAATACAGTATATGAAGACAAAATTGGTAAAGAGTTAAGGGATTATTTTGTTTATCAAAATAATGTCTTAACAAAATAAAGGGATGACATCCTAGATGTTAACCCTTGGGTAAATATGTATTTTGTATAATGTTTTTGTCAAGCCGACTATAATAGTTATTAGTCTTAATAACTTGTATAAATATAAGGCATATGTAAATGCGAACAAGAAGCAATTGTAATGATATAGATGGTATAGCGAACATATAAGTGAAGAGATATTGATGCAAAGTTTTGAAAGAAAAGCAAGCAGTATAAGGTTATGTACCTTGCCATATTTTGTAAACAGTAATCATTGTACATTACTTCTTTGGGTAGTGGGCTCATTTAGTAATCATATTTTGTACTGCCAACTCTTAGCAGGGTTGAGGCTTATAACAAGGCCTAAATTCCCCTAATTAGGACTAAGACACTATATGCATGTAATAGGCTCCTAATAGGGGGGTAAAAGTACAAAGCTGTGTCACACTTTTATAAAGGAAAAGGTCAACAACACACAAAATTTTTAACTTTAATGACATAAAAATGGCATTTATGTTTAAAATTTGGAGATGATGTAAACTAATGAAATGTGTAAAAGTGGATGAAGTTTATGGCTATAATTTTTTTAATTTTTTTTGAACAAGAATTCACATAGTTTTTAAATTTTTTAAGTCCATTTTTTACTTGCTGAAAAATGAGGGTCTTGTCCACACCAAAAAAGTATATGCAAATAATCTCTTTTTCCTTTGATTTCAAAATATGTCATAGATAAAATGTATAGCTAGTGCAGAAAAGAAGAAAAATTAGTTTTCAATGTATATTTTCTCTGTTATAACTACTCAAAGTCGAACATACCTGAAATCGACAATTTTCATCTCACGTCAAATTTCCCCTATCAAATCTACACCATTCAGAAAATAAATTACACACTCTTGAAGATAACTCTCTCCTCTAGTGTTAAATATAAATTTTTAATTTTTTTGATAAGCTTTACTATTTTTTTTCTATTTTTGAAGCATCTTGTTCTCGAATGTTAAAATACCTACTTGTAGTGTTTTGAAATTATAATATATTAGATCTAATTAAAATACTATAAAAATTATATGATGATAATCTTGACTCTGTGCTCTAAAAAAGGGTATTTTTATATTTGTAAAAAAATATCATTAAAAAGAGTAAGAGTTATTGAAACGTCGCTTTTTTGAAATAATTTTATTTCTTTAGTAATTGTTATAAAACATGCATTTAATAGATATTTCCAATTGGAAAAGCTGAAGAACTTATCTAACTTAACTAGAATGAATCTAGCTAGACCATATGTTTGACAAAAAATAATTTTAGTTAGAAATACTCAAATTCAGCTGTGCTGATAAGTTGTCCTGAAACATGACACAACTTTGTGCTTTTACCTAGGGTCAACATCCTTAACAGGATACTTTTGATTAGTGAATCTTTGTGGGTACCATCCCCACCGAGGTTTTCCCCTTGGCTAGGGTTTCCTTGAGAACAAATAATGTGTTATGAGCTCATTTGCTTTATTGCTATGCATGTTATTTAGTTTACTATGTTATGCATGTATTAAGATAATCTGTTATATCCATAATTGGGCGAAAGCAAAAGTTAGTAGAATACTGATTCACCCCCCCTCTCAGTATTCCCTATTTCTAACAGAAGTTTGTATGTAGTAGATGATAGGAGATAATTTTTTATGTAATGGGTAATCTTCAATGGATATGTTGATAGATGTAATGCGAAAGTAACAAACAATGTTATTAAGAGTTAGGGATAAGTTTTAGGAAGATATAGTAACTCGGTGTATTGGAAAGGTAGTTAGTATGGGGCAGCAGTGAATTTTTGCGATACTTTAATGTAATATTCTCATTATATTAATAAAATATTATCTTACCGAGCGAAGAAAAAATATAAAATTTAGTTATTATAATTATAAATAGAATGTATTATACTCATTGTACATCATGTTCATTACAAGTCACAATTTATTCTTCCCTTATGTTGATATAAGCTTTATTCTATTTAGTAATATGAAGACATTAAATAAAAGAGTTTTTGTCACATAACTTTTTACTAGTTCCTCTGTAGACAAATTTTATGTCTCAAAATTTCTAATGATACTAATGTCACTTATACTAGTGATGCATCTTTTTATGGAGCTCTCATCAACTTTATATTAGACAAATACAACAATTTATACTTTATAGTACATTAACTAATTATCATCAATTATACTTTCAATTGTATTGTAATTTGATTATAATAGACTATTTGTTTGTTTCTAACTAATTACTATCATCTATAAATTCAACTATTCAAATATCAACTAATCGATCTAGGAAGCTTCTCAATCAAGAATGCACTTGATCATCAATATTTAACAATTTTTATTTTAAAGAAGTCTACATCAAGTCTTTGCTAAGAATTTGACCGTCACAATCAAAATCAACTAGTCAATCTGTGAATGTTCGGTACTACGAAATGATTACTTTAAAACAAACTCAAATTCAACTACTATAACCAAAATCATTTCTAATAGAAATCAAACTCAATCTTAACAATTGTAGTTTCCATTGACTCAATAAAATCATCATACATTTATCTTGCAAGAATCTGCTTCTAAAATGTCTGTTATTTCAATGTATTTAAGGTTGACTTCATAATCATATCCTAACTCATCTATAAATTAGAGAACAAATAATTTGTTACACCTCTATATTTCCGTCAATAATAAATAACTACTTAAACTGCAAATTATCATCCAAAGGCAATTTAACAGCACGTTATTAGAAAACTCCTTCCACCACATAAACCTACCATTCTTACGGATATTACTCGTTACTGGAGGCGGGGATGGTGGCTGTTGAGGGGCTGGATGAAAGAACGTGTACGTCTCGTAACGAGCAACGCAACTTCCGGAGCCGGCCATTCCTCCCTGAGAAGTTCCGTTGTTCGTGACGGTCAAATCTAACAGATCACGAATTGCATTTGTTAAGCATATATTGCAGTCCTGAACAGAGGCTAAATCCCTCCAACACTGAACCAGACTGTATATAGGATAAATTGTAGAGGTAGTTGTTGATCCAGAAGAATACCGAATTGGGGATCGAAGCGCTTCATCTGACAGATTTGTGAAAAGTGCCTTGACTGTCGCACTAAAGACTTCAGGCTCATTTGTGACCTTCCCTGTATTATAAATAATTCTTGTATTGGTGTCTAGCTTTCCCATGAAGGAATAACTCTCATAGCGTATGAAGCACTTGCTCCCCCAAGCTCTACCGCCTGTGGCATTCCAACAAAGTTGGCGAATGCTGGTATTGGCGTCCTGTGAACAGCTCAAGCATTCCTCTACAGTTGCGTCTCCCCAACATTGGAGGAGACCATAAACTGTGTATGGACTTCGGCCGGAGATAGAAGTACTGAAACCATTTGATAATGACGTATTGTTCACAAGATTGTTAAGAACTATGTTCAAATTACTCTCGAATTTAGCACTTGTATAGTTATTGCTGTTGCACATATAGAGATCTATTGCAGAATTGGGAACAATGCATGATAAGAGCACAACACAGAACAACAGTGGATATTTTGCTGTGTATTCGCTCTTCATGTTGTCTTTCTGTTTTTGTATTCTTTGAACAAATTGGGTATTTAAAAGTTACCTCAAGGTATTGATTTAATGCCATTTGAATTTCCCCAAAGCATGGATGGTCAAGCCGGTATTGTAGAATAGAAATAGGTGTTTGTGTGGAACAACGTACGAGTTGGAGCCTCTCTTTCCATGTTGCGTAACAGACACGAGTACGGGAATTTACCAGTGGTTTGCGTCACAGACACGACTGATGACTAAATAGCTATTAAAATGCAAGACTTGTACCCTTTCCATCCGGGTCCATTAACTCAATGGCGCTGGAAAATCAAGTGTTGATTTCCCTTTTCTCAAAGTCTTTTTTTCTAATGCTTGATCACAGCGTGCCTATAATTTTCACTATTGTTTGTAGGCCTGGCTTAAACAGCACGCAGTAAGCGCTGACCGCCTAGAAGGAAGTTGTGGAGCTCAGCCATATTTCTTCTCCCTCCTGCTTGCCATTAATTCCCTCCGATGAATTTGAACTTTTAGACCTCCCGCCCACCCGTAGATGACAAGTTGCTGCGCGGCAGAGTAAATGGGCTAAAAGCACGAAGGATATAGGAGTTGGAAATGCTCTGGTAGACGAGACACATGAACTGCTCGACAATGTGCCTCATAGAAATGTGGAAGCACAGAGAACACACGCGAACTGTTACGATTGCAGGATATGCAAAAAATGGGTTTGTTGAAATGACTGGCTAAACTTTCAAGCAAATGCAATTCGCAGGCGTAAAGCGAGGATCACCAACCCTTCCCACTGTTGTCACTGCCTAAGGCCCTCCATATATAAGGATATTAAAGCTTGGAAACGCGCGTGATGGTGTATTGTTGTCTATAGATACCAATATTATTAGACTTCCTGACCTTCGGCCACACCAAAGTCTTTCATTGTAGGGTAAAAAATGCAGCGCCAAATTATTATTTATCGTGAACTATAGTTTCTTTGAAGTTACTAATGTTTCAGCATGCATCGTGGGTCCTATGTTTTAGACAGAAAGAATTCTTATACACAATCTGTCCAGATTCCTATAATATTCCAAGGGAAAGTGCAGTTTGCCATGCATTCAATTTTAATTAAGTTCCGTGCCTCTGTTTAATCTATTATAATGTGACGAGATGCAATGCATCAAAGTTCTTCTAAAAGTTAGAAAGAGGGGAAAGTCGAAATATATAGATGGAAATAGAAATAGAAAAGGAGATGAGATATGGAGAGAGTGATAAAAGAAACAGAAATATATATATAATAGAAAAATATATATGGGGAGATCAGAGGATGAGAGGGGAGAAACAGATATAAAGATAGACATAGGAAGTGATTTATAGAGATAGTTGGAGAGATAATAAAAAAAAACTATTCAAATCATAGATTTGAAAAAGCTATAATATTTGTGACATTTTATGTTGGTTGGGCTTTTACTTTCAATAATGTTATAAGTTAATACTAAATTTCTCGCCGTAGGTATTAGAATTTTCATTTTTTACAACAAACTTTACATTTAAATTGAGTAATCATTTATAGCTTAGACACAAAATTTTAGACGAATATGCATGTTTTGGTAAATTAATGTATTGTCAAATTTGTCATATATTTTATAAAATAATTTTATTGAGATAAATTTTCATAATAATTTGAATAATTGTATCCATCACAACAATACTTTGTGATTTTATTGACATTTTTTTATATTAAAATGTTACTATCAATTTAAGTTGAATTAAAAAGGTTTGAGCTAACATCCAATGCCAGAACAATTCCTTCAAGCAAATGTAATTGAAAAGTATAAAAATCAAATTACATTGTCTTCATCACTATGCTTATTGGTTGTGCAAATATGGGAGCTTTGCAATGGGTTATGGACATCCATCAATGCATAATGCATTGGAGGGTTTCTTCAAATGTTGTGGATACAACTATCCAACTAGTATATGCAATTAAAAAATAATAGATGGTCTTCTAATATGAAGCCTTTTGTAATTTCTAAAAATAGTGTTTGATTCAACTATAGGGAGGTTATTTCCAAAAAATATCAAAAGAATGAGTAACAAGAATTATAAGAAAATTTGCAAAAAGTGAAATCTAACTGACATAGAGCATCATTCAAACAGCTTGTGAATTAAATGATGAAAATATAGAATCCTACGAAATACAAATCATATGAATTCACAATTCTATGTTAATCAAATGCAATCTTTTGAAGAAACTCTACTCAAATGTAATATTTTGAAAAATTCATCAAATCGTGAAGTCACCAGATGTGTGCACACATGAGACAAATTTACCTTTAAACCAATAGAAAAAATATTTCCAATCATTCATCATAGCAACATGAGACAATAATGATAAACTCCAAACTAATTTATCTCTTTGAAATAAATTAGTGAGCATGCATATATTCATCAATTTACAATAGATAGTATAATAATTATACCATGAATAAAGTACCAACAACATATAGCTTTATTGCATAAAAATATCAACCTTATTACATCTCTATAATAAACTTATATTTTTCTTCAACTTGGAGAATAAGAAACCCGTAGCTAGGGTCTCACCTATACAAAACATAGCGTAATAAAATTAAAACCGAAGTTTAAAAATAAAAAAATACACCTAAACTTTTTTATAAAAAAATTACATAGATTCACATCCATTCACGCAACAAATACATGCAAGGTTGGACTAGAATCAGTCCCTAAAATGTAGGAAATCAATCACAAATCACTATTTCTTCCATTTTTATTTGAGTGGTTTGATTTTCTCCTTGATGAATTCACCCAAAATACATGGATCTAATTGCTCCTTTTTCTTATAACTAGTAGAAGACAAATGAACTTACAAAAATAACCTTAAAGGTGCATGAAATCTACTCAAAAATTGATTGAAAATAAAAAAATGTGATTTCAAAATGCATGCCCAAAATTTTTAGAGTTGAGGACCTTTGAAAAATGCAACTTCAAAAAATGGCTAAGTGGTAATTTGATGACCCTAGATTTTTGGGGTTGTGGACCTCTCAAGAATGTGTGACTAAAAATTGGCTAAGAATCATAAAATAAATGAAGTCTACAAAAATGACTAAGTATCAAAACAACACTTAGTTTTCTGGAAGAATGTCAGGATGAGCTTTGTGAAGTCTCTCTATGATTTCTCAAACTTTATCAGAATTTGGAAACTCTATGGACTCCAAA
This sequence comes from Chamaecyparis obtusa, assembly GCA_027943335.1. NCBI lineage: Eukaryota > Viridiplantae > Streptophyta > Pinopsida > Cupressales > Cupressaceae > Chamaecyparis > Chamaecyparis obtusa. Next base: position 167,902 of record BSBK01007843.1, on the reverse strand, counting down.
TGATTTTTCTTGTTTACTTAGAATGAGGTGAGCTTTGAAGAAAACATTTGAATCTCTTCTATATCCTTAATCATCTTCCTCTCATCCTCTTTTAAATAGAACAATTGTTGTAAATCTTATTTGGAATTATTCCAGCCATAATTTTGATGAACTATTAGACAATGTTCTCTATGGAATACAATGTTTGTTTATTTTCATCTTACGATTCCCTCAAAGAATTTATCTATCTTCTGTACCCATATCATAACATCCTTTCTCCTTTCTTCAATATTTTTCAGGGTCATCTAGTAGATTTTAATGATGACACCAATGGTGTTGACCCATTTGTCAAAATTATCCAGCTATGTCCCCTTATACAATTTCATCAAGATTTGAAACTATTTCTTTCTTATTACCATCAAGTCTTATAGTGCTCTCTACTCTTGTTCCATTTTTTTTTAATTCCTTACCCCCCTTCCATGAGTTCAATGAGCTAGGTCACTTCAATGAGGACTATTCTAAAATGTTTCAAAATAATACAAATAGTATCAATTCTAAATTCCTCAAATTCAAATCTCCAATCTGCACATTCCTTCATTAAAGGCTTCATGGATTTTAATTGTTCTATCTTCTCAAGTGCTTCTTGTAATGAAACCTATGGATGATCTTGGTCAATAGGACCAACTATCTTTGTAACATAATCCTTGTTAGCTTGTGGTGACTAATCAGGAAAGTACTATCCAGGAAAGTACTGTACACTTTTCCTCCCGACCTCTTTTCCTGCCGACTACTTTTTCAGTTATTTGGGCCGACTACGTATAACTCATTCTAACCCTAAAGCGGGAAAATATTGTATAATATGGCTCAGGGTTAGGGATTTTCATGATGTATGATTTTAGTACTTGCGGTAGAATTGGGCTGTAAGGGATTACGGATTGTAATCAGGTTGTAATCACTGGATAATAATAATATTGGACTCGCTGTTGGTGGACGTAGCCCAGGGATTGGGTGAACCATGTTAAATCTGTGTGTCTTGTGTTCTATTCTGTGTGGTTTATTATTTTCTGACATTAGTTATATTTGCACATAATTGTTATTTCTGCCTTGTTAATCCTAACAAGTGGTATCAAAGCCAGGTTATTTCATTCGTTCTTTCATCTATTCTCTGAAGCAGGTCTCACGAGTTAGTGGGAGAGTCTCTCGGTTAAGTGGGAGAAATGGCAGACGAGGGTAGGCTGAAGGTTGATAAGTTTAATGGGCAGAACTTTCAGTTATGGAAGATGCAAATGGAGGATTATCTCTATCAGAAGGATCTATGGCGGCCACTAGAGGGAGTAGCCAAGAAAGAGCAATCAATGTCTCAGGAGGATTGGGATATTTTGGATAGGAAGGCACTGGGGAGTATTCGTCTATACCTGGCACAATCGGTGGCATTCAATATTACTGAAGCAAAGACAGCTAAAGATCTGATGGAAACCCTAGCGAAGTTGTATGAAAAGCCTTCAGCTTCAAACAAGGTATTTCTTATGAAGCGTTTATTTAATATGAAAATGGTAGAAGGTGGATCAATTACAGATCATTTGAATGAGTTTAATACAGTTACAAGTCAATTAACCTCAGTTAAAATTACTTTTGATGAAGAGGTTAGGGCTCTCTTGATTTTGTGTTCTTTGCCAGAAAGCTGGAATGGCTTGGTAATGGCTGTTAGTAATTCTATTTCTGGTTTTAATACCCTAAAGTATGATGATGTTATTGGTGTTATATTGAGTGAGGAAATTCGTAGGAAAAGCTCAGGGGCATCCACATCGGGTAGTGTATTGAACATAGAAAGCAGAGGCAGAACAAGAGATAGAGGAAACAACTCTGGAAATCGTGGGAAATCAAGAGGAAAATCAAAGGGAAAGAGGTCCGAATCTAAAGGGCCAAATGATTGCTGGTACTGTGGAAAACCAGGTCATAAGAAGAAAGATTGTTGGTCTCGGAAGAAAGATTAAGGAGACAAAAATGATGGAAACAAGGAGGCAAATGTGGTAAGTAACGAATCCGAGGAGGATGCTTTGCTCTTGTCCTTAGAAAGTATTGATGATTCATGGGTTTTAGATTCTGGGGCTTCATTTCATGCTACACCCCATAGAAGTTATTTTGTTGATTATGTCAAAGGGGATTTTGGGCTAGTTTATTTGGGAGATAATGAACCCTGTCAGATTGTTGGAAAGGGAAAAATTAAGATTAAGTTGCAGAATGGGAATCATTGGCTACTACAAGAGGTAAGACATGTTCCAAGGCTGAGTAGGAATTTAATTTCAGCAGAGCAACTGGGTGATGAGGGTTGCACAGTTACTTTTAATGATAAAAATTGGAAGGTTTCAAAAGGTTCCTTAGTAGTAGCAAAAGGTGTGAAAGTAGGGACCTTATATCTTTGTATAGGTCATATTGTTCCTTCTACTTTAATTGTTTCAGAAGATAATAAATGTTCAGGAATAGTGGCTGCAATTGAGCAGGAAGAACATCAAACTATTGCTGTAGATTCTGACATAGCACTGTGGCACAACAGACTCGGGCACATGAGTGAAAAAGGTATGAAATTACTTCATTCAAAGAAAGTTTTACCTGGTCTAAAATGTGTCAATATGGATTTCTGTGAAAGTTGTGTTTATGGAAAACAAAAGAGAGTTAGTTTTGTGAAGAGTGGGAAGGAAAAGAAAAATGAGAGATTAGAGCTTGTGCATACAGATGTATGGGGACCAGCTCAGGTATCTTCCCTTGGTGGCTCTCTGTATTATGTTACATTTATAGATGATGCAACAAGAAAAGTATGGATTTATTTCCTTAGACAGAAATCTGATGTATTTCAAACTTTTAAGAAATGGAAATGCTTGGTTGAGAATGAGACTGGTAAAAAGTTAAAATGTCTCAGATCTGATAATGGTGGTGAGTATTGCAGCACAGAATTCTAAGAATATTGTTCCTCTAATGGTATTCGTAGGCAGAAAACTGTACCAAGGACTCCACAAGAAAATGGAGTGGCTGAACGCATGAATAGGACAATAATGGAGCGTGCAAGGAGTATAAGGTTGCATGCTAGGCTACCCAAAAATATGTGGGCAGAGGCAGTGAACATTGTTGTTTATTTAATCAATAGAGGCCCCTCTACTCCTTTGGACTGTGGTATTCCAGAGGAAGCATGGAGTGGTAAGAAGGTGAGTTATTCTTTTCTCAAAACCTTTGGTTGTGAAGCTTTTGCACTTATAGATTCTGAAAATAGAACCAAGCTGGAAGCTAAGTCAAAGAAATGTGTATTTTTTGGGTATGGCATTGATGAATTTGGTTATAGGCTTTGGGATTTTGAAAATCATAAAATTGTAAGAAGCAGGGATGTCATATTCAATGAGAAAGTATTGTACAAAGATCTGTTGCTGCAGCATGAGAAGAAAGAAAATGACTATGTAGTACTGGATGATACTCCACAAGTTCATGTTCCAGTAGTTCCTTATGCTCCGTAACAACAGCAACAACAAATACCACACACCCCAGTGAGTGTTAGACGGTCAACAAGGCTAAGTAGACCTCCAGAAAGATTTTCTCCATCTTTGTATTCTATTCTGTTAACAGATGCTGGTGAACCTGAATGTTATAATGAAGCTGTACAGGTGGATACAAAGCTTCAGTGGGAGTCTGCAATGACAGATGAAATGGACTCTTTGCTGAAAAATCAGACATGGGATTTATGTAAGTTACCTGCAGGTAAAAGGGCTTTACAGAATAAATGGGTTTACAGGATCAAAGAAGAGGATGGAGGTACGAAAAGATTTAAAGCCAGATTAGTCGTAAAAGGATTTGCACAGAAACATGGTATTGATTTTGATGAGATATTTTCTCCAGTTGTTAAAATGACTTCTATTCGTACTGTTTTAAGTATTGTGGCTACTGAAGATTTGCATTTAGAACAGCTTGATGTTAAAATAGCCTTTCTTCATGGTGATTTGGATGAAGAAATATATATGGTTCAGCCACAAGGATTTGAGGTCAAGGGTAAGGAGAATTTGGTGTGTAGATTGCAGAAAAGTTTATATGGCTTGAAGCAAGCACCTCGGCAATGGTATATTAAATTTGACACTTTTATGAATGGGCATGGATATAGTTGGTGTCATTCTGACCATTGTGTTTATTTTAAGAGGTTGGATGATGATAGCTACATTATTTTATGTTTATATGTTGATGATATGCTTGTAGCTAGGTCTAACATGAATCACATTAAGGGGTTGAAACAACAGTTAGCAAAATCTTTTGCTATGAAGGATTTGGGGGCAGCAAAACAAATCCTTGGTATGAAAATTTGTAGAGATAGGAAAAATAGGAAATTGTCTCTATCTCAGGCTGATTATATTGAGAAGGTGTTGCAACGTTTCTCTATGGAAAATGCCAAAGCTGTCAGCACACCTTTGCCTGGTCATTTGAAATTGACTAAGGATATGTGTCCCAAGACACCAGAAGAAGAGACTAAAATGTCTAAGGTACCTTATGCTTCAGCTGTAGGGAGCTTAATGTATGCTATGGTATGTACTAGGCCAGATATTGCACACGCAGTGGGAGTCGTTAGCCGTTATATGAGTAACCCTGGTATTGAGCATTGGAATGCAGTCAAATGGATTCTCAGATATTTGAGAGGCACATCCAGTAAGTGTTTACACTTTGGGGGTTCTACTACTACTGTACAAGGCTATGTTGACTCAGATTTGGCAGGAGATATAGATAGTAGGCGGAGTACTACAGGTTATATATATTTACTATTGGTGGGACAGCAGTGAGTTGGATTTCTCGACTACAAAAGGTGGTTGCTTTATCCACTACAGAGGCAGAGTATGTTGCTGCTACAGAGGCAGCCAAGGAGATGATATGGCTTCAATTCTTCATGGAAGAATTGGGACATCCACAAAAGGATAATTTTCTACATACAGATAGCCAAAGTGCCATTCATCTTGCAAAGAATTCTGCTTTACACTCAAAGACAAAACACATATAGTTGCAGTACCATTTCATTCGATCGGTTTTGGATGATGGACAGTTAAGGCTAGAAAAGATTCATATTGATGATAATCCAGCAGATATGTTTACAAAGGTAGTAACAAGGGAGAAGTTGAACTCATGTTCAGCTTCAGTTGGTCTTCTAGACTGAACAAAATAAAGGAACAACTAAGTCCAAGGTGGTTCAATCCAGTGGGAGCCTCATGTGGGTAGCGGTATTGCTACAGGATCAATCTCCAAGTGGGAGGTTTTTTAGTATAGTGTGGATACTGATCAGTCACCAAGTGGGAGATTGTTAGCTTGTGGTGACTAATCAGGAAAGTACTATCCAGGAAAGTACTGTACACTTTTCCTCATGAAAATTTTTTTGAGGCCGACTACTTTTTCAGTTATTTGGGCCGACTACTTATAACTCATTCTAACCCTAAAGCGGGAAAATATTGTATAATATGGCTTAGGGTTAGGGATTTTCATGATGTATGATTTTAGTACTTGCGGCAGAATTGGGCTGTAAGGGATTACAGATTGTAATCAGGTTGTAATCACTGGATAATAATAATATTGGACTCACTGTTGGTGGACGTAGCCCAGGGATTGGGTGAACCACGTTAAATCTGTGTTTCTTGTGTTCTATTCTGTGTGGTTTATTATTTTCTGATATTAGTTATATTTGCACATAATTGTTATTTCTACCTTGTTAATCCTAACAATCCTTCATAATTGTAACTTGCTCTTTAAGACAATCAATTTATGTCTTATCCTTATCCAAATATTTGAAAAATTAATTCAAACCTAATTATTTCAATGCCTTACCACCCTCATGAGTAGGTTTACCTAGGCTGAATTCCTCCACCATATAGTCTTCTAGAGTTAAATCTATCATACTTGTGGTTGGAAGAGGTACTACAGCCTAAGTCTTCCACCTTCCTTAGTCATCTTGTGTCATGTATGACATCCTTTGGGAAATTAGGTTGTATTCTCCCCTATTGAATGTCTACTTGTATGTGGACATATCGACATAATCTTTTTTAAGATATGTTCTTTTTTGGGGTTGAATTTATTTTTCCAGCTAGGTGGGCTTAGTAGGGGTTATTAATGGTTCGCATGGGGACATGTTCAAGATGGACATCTATCCATGATCCTTTTCATCTTCTGATTCCTCTTCTCCACATCCTCCTCTTTCTAAAGGGAACTCTATAAAATCTCCTCTCTTTCTTCTCCTTCATGTTGAGCACATTTTTGTTCATTCTCTAGAGTTCTATCCTTTCCTGGAGATGAAGAAGGAACCTATTGTTGTTCTACCTATTTTATCACTTATCTCTTCAGGATATCTCTCTCTCTAAACCTCAAAAGATGAACTAGCTAACACTTCTTTCCATAATCCATTTGTTCATTTCTATTTCTTCTTTAGGGGCACCCATTCAACTAATACCTATGAAGTTGATGACGGTGGAGGAGTTATAATTTTCATCTCTTTAGAATTTGGTGCCGATTCATCACCCTTGGGTTCCTTGTTTCTTATGTACCAATTTCTCCTTCCTCTAGCCTTGTTTCTTTCTCTTCTATTACATATGCTTGTTCCCCCATCTCTATATCATTTCTTATTTCAGGTTTCTCATCAAATGATGGATGAACAAGAAATGGAATTTCAGGTTGTTCTTCAAGAAATTTCTTTCTCATTCTTCTCCTTTTATCATCATTTTCTTTCTTCTTTCTCCTTTTTTTATTCAAGGTATAGATAGAGAAGGGTTCTAGGACTAGTGGGTACCATAGTCAACATGTTGATGTTGGTTTTGACTAACAACCGTTGAAGAAACTAATATTTATAGTGTTGTATTTTAATATATTCTATGATTAGGATTATCAACATTGAACAAAAACTTGATTTCCAGTTAAAGGTATCACCATGTCTGATCCTTGAGTATAGCTTATTGCAAGATACATCTCCTTGGCAATTTTGACTAAGAAATGCCTTTTTATCTCATTAAGGACCGGTTGGGATGGACCACCTATCAGGAACAGCCTTGAAAAATCATATCGACCCCCAAAATTGAGACTCAAAAAGAAAAAGAAAAAACAAACACAAAACAATAACAAACAAAGAAGAAAATCTCAACTATTAGAATATATGGGGGAAAAAAAAACCCCTCTTTCAATACCCAAAATAATGTTTGAGGAACTGACCATTAACTAGCAATGGAACCAACTCCCCATCCAAAGTACTGATTCTAAAAGTATTTTTTCCCAAGATTTCCACTATCTAGTATGGGCTAATCCATAGTCTTTTGAACTTGGTGTGCCTAATTGACTTTTTTCTCTCACCTTTTCCCACATGAGGACAAGGTCAAAAATCCAAAAGGATTTTATAGTGGCTCTTTTGTGAAATGAACACTTGAGAATAGCTTGATGTTTTGATACATGATCTAGATCCATAATTCTCTTCTCTTCCAAATCAAGTAGTTTCATGAGTTAGATCTACACCCTATCCTCACCTTCAATGTATTGATCTATGAATTTTAAAACCATTATCTTTAGGTTCATAGAAAAAATAGATTACATACCATAGACTAAATAATAGGGGGATGTTCCTAAGGCATTTTGTATTCTACTCGATTGGTCCACAATGAATATGTCAACTATGTGTGCCAATCCCTAGGATTATCATCTAAGAGATATTTTATTACAATCATTAATTTTTTGTTATTGGATTTTGCAACACCATTACCTTGCATATAGTAATTGGAAGAAAATTCAATAATTACCTGGTTTCCAAAAGCCAAGTATGTGAGTGAAGAAGAAGTAAATAAAGGTGCATTATCACCTACCAAAAAGAAAGGCATGCCAAAACTATGTTATAATGTATTGCTTCAAAAATGTGGTTATAACATAAGTAGTGCACTTTTTGAAAGCACGATCCTTTGTCCATCGTCTACAATAGTCATTCATCAACAAAATATACCTATGGATTGCAGAAGAAGGGGGATTAATCATTTCATAAAAATCCAAGCCCCATTGGGCAAATGGATGTACCTCATATATTGGTTATAAAGGCATAGCGGGATGCAATTCACGGGTAGCTCTCATATGGCAGGTATGAAAAGACCTCACATGTTCACTTTTATCCTTGAATAGAGTTGGCCAGTAATATTTGGATCTTAAAATTTTGTGTGAAATAGCCTTAGTGAACCCATGGCATGCATCATATTTATCATAAAAATTAATAACAACTTGCCTAGCTGATATCAATTTCTAGATTCGATTGTGTAAAGTTTTTAACCATCAACATTTCAGATCATACTACATGATCCATCATCAGGATGCCAAAGAGCAAGAAGAACAAGAAATGTTTGATTGCAGATCTAGGAGGCCATGAAGTAAAGAGGAGGAAGAATGGAAGAGGAGAGAGAAATCTCAAGCTTAACTTTCCTAGCTTCTATCTTGTATAAACATCTCAAGCATAACCCTCAAAATTGTGCTTGTAGAGCTTCCTTTTCTTCAACATGTAAGAACTACTCTTCATTTTGAAGATTCTTCTTTGGAAACCATTCAATAGTTTAAAACATTGATTTTGGAGGAGATAATAAACCACATCTTGATACCAAATATCAGTTACAGTCCATTTATCTATCTACGTCTGATAAACCAAACCTTTCTCTATCTCATCTATCAGTTTCGTTAGGCCTTAGCCTCTTACCAACTTCATGGGTTCAATTTTAAGATTAAACTCTTGCAAAACAACCATCCACTTTCCTCTTTGTTTACCTAGTTCATTCTGTACTATCTGGGATTTGACTATAAGATCAAGAATGATGGCTATAGCTTTTCTTCTCCAAATGTAATGTCAGAACTTCTTGATAACCTTTACTAGTGAAAATGATTATTTATCTAAGTTTGGATAATTTACTTGAACATTTTTCAAAGGGAAGCTCATGAAAGCTATCAGTCTATCATCTTCTCCATTCTTATTTTATGTAGAATACATTCACATGATTTTTTTGAGGCAAATAAGTAAAGCTCAAATAGAAAAGTATAGTCTAGACTAGCCAAAACTAGAGCGATAGAAATGGATGTTTTGATTTCATCAAAGGAATTCTTGACCGGAGCATTCCATTTTATCTTGGCATCTTTCTTCAACATTTCATTCAATGGACGAACTATTTTTGTAAATTCACTAATGAATTTCCTAATGAAATTGATTTTTCTAGAAAAAGACTTCAATTCCTTCCTTCTATTAGGTAGGACCAACTTGAGGATTTCTTCAACTCTTTTAGGATCTATACAGATCCTTGTTTCTAATATAACGTTCCCTAATATTTTACCTTTAGTTACCCCAAAAATATATTTATTAGGATATAATGATATCCCATATCTTACACATCTCTTTAGTACCTTGCACAAATCATCAATATGGTTGGCCCTAATTTTTGAAAATACAATGAGATTGTCCATATAGATAATTGTGCACTTGTTCATAAGACCCTTTAATGCTTCTTACATTGCACATTGGAAGGTAGGTATCCCCAGCATTGATCAATCTAAATGACATGCGGTAGTATTCCCCACTTGGTGGTGAGTGTCATTTTCAATCTATCTTCCACTTTCACTAATGGTTGATTGTATCTTGAATAACCATCGAGAGAGGACATCATCTTTGAACCATTGACTATCTACAACACTTCATCATGGAAAGTAAGTGGATGTTTTTCCTTCTATGATGGCCTATTGAGATAATGGAAATCTATGCATAGTATAACTTCTCCATTCTTTTTGTCCATAAGAACTGAATTTGTGACCCAAGTCGAGTTTCAAATAGGGAAAATAATCATGGCACCTAGAAATTTATGTACCTCTTTTTGTATCACCGGTTAAATCACTAGATTGAAAAAACATTTCCTTTGGAAGAATGGTTTTGCATATGGGTTCATCAGTATGTTATGTACAACGACTGATGAGCTCTACATTTTGAGATCCTCGTAACTACATGCTATAACATCTTTATATTCATCATGAAATTGAACCATGTGTTTCTTTTCTTCATTTGTAGCAATATTTCCAACACTAACCTCACTTGGTTTGTTGTTGGTACCAAAATTGTAGACCTCACAAGCATCTCCTCCTATTTCTTGGGTTTTTCTCCATTCTTAAGTGGTGTCATCTTTATCAAAAATAATTTCCAATGCAACTATTCCTTTAGGAATGGAGCTATTTTTTAAGTTCAAAATTTTGTGGTCATTTGAATCCTCAACTTCTTTTATTTATTTTTTAATATTTTAATTTTCAAAGAGTCCATCATTTATGATGAATTCGAGTATATTTTGATCATCTTGAAACATGATAATATTTGTAATATTGTCAAAAATTGTTGGGACAACAACCTATTCAATCAAGAATATTTTTAGCTTTGAATTTTCCATAGGACACAAGGAACCTGTTGAGACTAACAATGCATCCATGACTATATTATTTCTTTTTTAAATAGTCTTGATGTTGAATGCTTCAAGGTCCTTGATTAAGTCCCAAACATAATTTAGGTAGGATACCAATCTTTTATCATTCCAAGTATATTGACTATAGATTTGTCTGATGATTAGTTCAGAATCACCTACAACAATCAAGGCTTTCACTCCCTTCTAAAGTTAAATAGGAAGGCCTTGAAATAATGCCTCATACTCTACAACATTGTTAGTATTTAAAAATTGTAGTCTATATATAGCATAGAAATATTTACCTTGTGGATTGATTAGCTCATACATGCTCTAGCTCCTTGTTTGCATTTGGAACCATCAAATCTCATCTTCTATACTTAGTGGCCTTTAGAGATTTGTAGCTCATCCTGATACTTAATTTTAAACATCGAGGTTTTTTATTTTGACTTATGGTCTAAGGAATCATCTAATGAAGCTGTTCTCTTAGGGAAATAAGTCTCTCCAAAGCCTAACTCTTGATTTGGATTGATGTTTACTAAGAAAGCCTTCCGCTTTCCTTCTTCTTGTTTTTCTATGACTTCATTCAACATTTCTTTAAAAGGTGGTAAAAAACCATCATCTAAAAAATGCCATTCTTCTTGTATGGGTCTCTTATCTTGAGAAATAAGATCTTCCTTGACTTTTTGAATAGCTACTGGAGGCCCTTTGTAGGGAGGTAAACCTCCACCATTTGATGAATTTTCCTCTCCATGTTTCTAGGCTCTGGACCTATTCAATAGGCTAAACCATCTATGTCAACACTTGGGATATGACATCTTGGTAGATAGAAAACTCAAACTTGGAATGATTTACATGGTGTAGAAGTGATAGTATCCTTGTAGCATCAATGTATGTGGGTCAACACCTTGTCCAAGATGTTTCAAATTTTTATCATGTTGTTGATGAAATCTTGGAGAAGCTCCTCACCAAATAGAGATTGTATTAATACTTGTACATGACTGTCATTGGTATCATCCCTTTCCTCTATTTTAAACATAAGGATTCTATCAAATCAGTACACTCCCAAATCAACTTGTGAGAATAATACTTCATTAGGTACATTATAGTATGTGATCATAGTTTTGAGCTTTGGCTCAATATTGAAATATTGATTTGGTTTTTTAGTCCTTTCTAAGGTTACCATAATTGCATGAAATCAATAGAGAGCCAGCCTCTCAAGAACTTAGTCTATTCCCTACTTAGAAATATTCCATATGTACTAGGAATGTCAACCACATAAATATCAATATGATCTTGTATTCTTGGATCAACAACTAGCTAAATCTGTACATCTTTTAAGATGCCAATCAATTTGACTTATGTTTTATTTATCTATATTACCACTCTATCCATGGTCTCAAGGATCATCCCCAAGTTTCACAAAATAGAAAGTGGCATCATATTACATGAGGCTACTTAATTAGTCAAACAATTATGTAAATTCTCTCTGAATATGCATAAACTTAATAAAAATTGGGGCACTTCCAACTTGCCTTTGAACATTATGGGGAATGCCTCTGAGGTATTAACATTAGATGTAGAAGATTGGGTATTTTTCTCTAAATTATTTTCTTTGGAATTATCCAATGATCTCAAGAGTACTTCCCTCTGGGATGAGAAACCTTGCAATATTTTAAATATTGAGATATTTTCCTTAGTATTTTTAAACTCCTCAACTATGCTATATTTCCCATTCTAGACAGTTGAATTTCAGAGCATAATAGGTGTACTTTGAGGTGTTGAAAAAGCAACATTGGGTCCTTTTGGAGGCATTTGGTTATTGTTGCCTCATAGATCTGGTGGTGTAGGTTGTAAACCTGGAGGAATAGCATTAATTAAAGATTCCTTTTGGCTCCTTATCTTGTAAATATTTCTATTTTTGTTTTCAAATGCATGAACCTCTGAGTACTCCAATTGATTTTCTCTTCAAAAGGGGAACAAAAAATCTTTCTCATCTGTATTAGTGTTGGAACCATCTCCTTTCTCTGATTCATAAGAATTAGACAACATTGAATTGAACTACAATAGAGTGTTACCACAATCCTAAGCTTGTTGATTACCTACTATGTTCCTATATCCATTATCACCCTGGCCTGTACCTTTAATTTCTATAAATTTTACATCATCACGGTCATAAGTGTTAGCATTATCAGTGGGTATACTTATATCATCGGGTTGGGTGTTCCAAGCTCTATTAGGTAGTTGATGTCCAGATTGTTTATCCTATAAGTTATTATTATTGCTATTACCATAAGTTTTGTAACTTCATTTTTTATTCTGAGAATAAGTATTTGGAGCAGCATGTTGTTTTATATTACTACCTTGTAATTTTGTATGGATTCAATTTCATCCTACTAATATCATTAGTAATTGGGATAAATTTTCTCTCATTGCATCCATTTCCAATAATAAATGGTTATTGCGTTCACTTGGGGGTACAATTTTTTTCTCAAAAAAACTTATTTTATGGGCTTCATAGCCCATATATGTGATTATTGTTGGTAGGGCAGAGAGATGTGGAGTTGGTATAGGATTGAGAAATTAGGTATGATTGGCCAAGGTATGATTAATGCCTAAAAAAGTACTCATGGTACTAGTGTTACCAAATGATGCTAAAGATCCAAAATTCCCACCATCATGTGGATCTATTTGATGTGTGAAAGTGATGGTTTCATTGCATAGCTTCTCCAAGGTATATATGTCTAATAGTGTGATTCTTCTAAAAAATATAGTTATTAAAGGATATAAATAATATAGGTATACTTTTATAGCAATGCCTATAGGTAGAGTATATGGATCTTCAATTTTTGGGTAAATTAATTTAAAAAAATGATTATTAAACATTGCAATAGGTTCATTTTGTCCATTCCTAGTTGAGATAAATTGCTGATGTAATGTAGCAGGATCCACATAAAAATTGAATTGGTTGAATAATTTGGTTTCAAATTTCGCAAATGTAGTGATGGATCCCCTAGGAAAAATTAGGTGCCATTTGTAGGGAAATTCTCCTAGTGTGTATGAGAACAAGTGACATACAACATCTTGATGCACATTTTATTTTCAATTCCATATCTCTTTGAAAGCACAAATGTGCTCTTCCATTGTCCTATATTCACCATACATGAATTTTCTACAAAATCTATCACAATTTTTGTATAACTCATGCAATTAGCCAATGAAGTTCAAGAGAGAACTTTGTGCATCTACAAAAAAGGCCATTGGAGGAGGTGATGGACTCTAATTTTGATTAAGGGCTGATATGATAGCTAGAACAATGATGGGTGGTTGTTGGAAAGGTGGATGGTGTAGTTTTGTTGATTGGTAGAAGGGTTTCTCTTGGATTTATTCTTATCACTACAGGCTTTGTGATGATCAATGAGTTATAACAACTCTCCTCTCTTTGGTGATGATCTAAGTACCCATTAGAACCTTTTTGGTGAGAAAGATCCAATGTTTTCTAGCCTTTATTTTGAAGACCCTACCTCTAGCATAACTTTTGTTGAGCATTTTTTTGTACAATTAAATTTCTAGGATTTCAAAATCTGAATTCCTGGTTCAGGTGGACCTAGGTACATGACCACAATCAAGAGGTCAATATGTAATGAAAAAGATTTGATGTCGAACAAATTATTGTTGATCATTTTGTAATATTTTTTTTGTCATTGTAAACATGCCATGAAAGGGCATAAATGTTTCTAAAATGTAATTTAAGGGTCATTTGATATGTTTCTAAGGTTTTTGACAAGTTTTGAGGTCATTATGTTAAAAAATCACAAAAGTTGTTAAGAAGATGAAAAGTTGCAAAAATCCAAAAATGTAAAAGGGGAGTCTAATGATCATGAGAGGTAGTTATATGGTCCCAGGGAGTCTATAAAAACTAATGTAAATTTGAACCAAAGCATAATGGAAAGTGAATGAACATTAGAAAGCTTTTGGAGCACTTTGTACTTGCTATTTTGATTGATTTTTAGGGTTCTTATGTTGGTTCCAAGCCATGTACGGCCATGTATGGCCTGGAAACCATGTAAATTTGTAATGGTTAGATATTATGATGAATAAAATTTCTTGTGCTTTTGGTTTGAAGTGAATTGACTCATTTTTTAGAAAGTTATGGAAACTTTGGGGAAAGTGGTTGTTTGCAAATTTGAAACTGGCTGACAACAGTCATGTTGAAATGCATGGTATGAACACATATAGAAGATTTAAACCTATAAGTGGATTTATTGGAAAGATATATCATTAATATTTATTTTCCCTTTTGTTTGAATTGTTTTCATGCATATTTGTGAAAGTTATGACCTTTTTAGTGAAGACTAGTTTGAAACCCTCTTCAATGGAGTGGCATGCAAAGATTTGTGCTTATATTAATTATTTAATGGTTGGAAAGATTTATCGATCACATATTATGAAATTATATTCATAAGGGTTTCATGTTAAATTGGTTTGGTATCATTTTACTTGGTTTTGTGAACGTTACATGATGCCCTAGTTAGATTTGGAAAATGAACCCTCTATTTTATGACAGTAAAATGGGTCTCGCGATAGAGACCACATCTTTGTATCTAACCATTGGATTTCCTCGATCTTGGGATATGTTTTTTTATCCTATTTTTTTAATGTTTTCATTAGAGGGATTGATGAAATATTTCATAGAACAAAAGTTACATATCTCTGAGTGTTGATCGCAAAAGCTGCTTGATGATGGTGAAGATGTTTATGTTGTCTAATGATGAAATATACCTCTCTTGAGTAGTTATTGTATGAAAAAATGTTGGATGAATCACATAAATCCTTTAAGGTTAATTTTATTTTGGGTACGGTTGAATGTTGAGTTACCTTGAAGTTTGATAGGATTGAGGAACCTATCATAAGTATTTATGGTTCAATGTTGAATGGTGTTTGAGTTTTGGGGAAAACTAATTGAAATGCCTCTAATATGTTATTATTATTTTGAAAGTTTGTATGGATCAACAAGGCCCTAGAAAATGTGAGTGGTTGCCATTTTTCTCTGCATCAGATTGGTATCAGAGCCAGCAAAAGGTTTGGGATAAGAAGGTGGTTATTTTAGTGTTGCTAATGCATTGTGGTTGCAGGTGCTTGTCCATCAAGCTAGAGGTTGGTGTTAATTTTGTGCGGGCAAACATGAGAGATTTTTCATGACCATTCTCCAATGGAGATGAGGCTGGGTAGAAGGTGCATGGCACAAAGAAGGTGAGGCATATTCCAAAATCCACTTTTGGGTGAGATGGATAGTCCGGGGTTTCCAAAGAGACTAGGGTGAGAGGCACATAGGAGAACTCCTAGGTGAGGCATGCAACATGTTGGTGATGTATAGAAGAAAATGAAGGATGGACTACTTATTGTAAGCACCTGAAGGAAACACTTAAAATTTTATTAATAACTATATTTTCAAGAGACTTGAAAAAATTTCAAGCTTGGCAGTATGGTGCAGGTGCACCTAGGTATAAGACCACAATCGAGAGGTCAATGTGTAATGAAAAAGATTTGATGTCAAACAAATCATTTTTTATCATTTTGTAATATTTTTGTGGTAATTGTAAACATACCATGAAAGGGAATACATTTTTTTAAAAGGTAATTTAAGGGTCATTTGATATGTTTGTAAGGTTTTTGAGAAGTTTTGAGGTCATTATATGAAAAAGTCACAAAACTTGTTAAGAAGATGAAAAGTAGCAAAAATGCAATAATGTGAAAGTGGATTAAAAGTTGTAAAAGGGAAGTCTAATGATCATGAGAGATAGTTATATGGTCCCAAGGAGTCTATAAAAACTAATTTAAATGCGAACCAAGGCATAATGGAAAGGAAATGAACATTTGAAAACTTTTGGAGCACTTTGTACTTGCTATTTTGATTGATATTTTAGGGTTCTTGTGTTGGTTCTAGGCCTTGTACGGAGATGTATGGCTTGGAAACCCTGTAAATTTGTAATGGTTGGATATTATGATGAATAAAATTTCTTGTGATTTTTGTTTCAAGTGATTGGACTTAGTTTTGAGAAAGTTATGGAAATTTTGGTGAAAGTGGTTATTTTCAAATATGAGACTACCTAAGAATAGTGATTTTGAAATATGTGTTATGAACTCATATGGAATAGTTAAAACCTCTAAGTGGATTTATTGGAAAGGTATATAGTTAATCTTTCTTTTCCCTTTGCTTTGAGTCATTTTCATGTAGATTTGTGAAAGTTATGACATTTTTAGTGAAGACTGGTTTAAAACCCTCTTCAATGGAGTGGCATGAAAATCTTTATTCTTATATTAACCATTTAATGGTTGTAAATATTTATGGCTCACATATTATGAACTTAGATGCATAATGGGTTTATTTTAAAATGGTTTGGTATCATTTTAGTGTGTTTTGTGAAAGTTATATGATGCCCTAGTCGGATTTGGAAAATGAACCTTCTATTTTATGACAATAAAATGGGTCTTGGGAAAGAGACCACATCTTTTTAGATAATCGTTGGATTTCCATGAGATTGGGATATCTTTTTGTTATCCTATTTTTCTATGTTTTTACTAGAGGGATTGATAAAATAGTTCCTAGAACAAAAGTTACATATCTCTGAGTGATGATCACAAAAGCCGCTTGATGATGGTGAAGATGTTTATGTTGTCTAATGATGGAATATGCCTCTCTTGAGTATTTATTGTATAATAAAATGTTGGATGAATTGGATAGATCCTTGAAGGTTGATTTGATTTTGGGTAAGGTTGAATGTTGAGTTACGTTGAAGTTTGACAGGATTGAGGAACCTATCATATGTATTTATGGTTCAATGTTGAATTGTGTTTGATTTTTTGAGAAAACTGATTGAAATGCCTCTAATATGTTACTCTTATGTTGAAATGTTGTATGGATCAACAAGGTCCTAGAAAATATGAGTGGTTGCCATTTTTCTTTGCATCAATTCCCCTCTTGAAAGAATAACTTAGTTATTCCCAAGGTTATTTAAGCCTTTTTTCAACCGCCTAAATATCTTAGCTGAAGATAAGTATGATTTTTTCATGATGAGACCTTTGTTGGTTTAATTATTTCGGGGCTACAAAATAAACTTTAAAAAAAATTTATATTTCCTCGATTTTCAATTTATGCAATTTCCTAACAATGCAAAACTTATGATATTTTCCTATCTTAACCAATTTCCAGATAATATCAAAAGATTGAGTAACAAAATTATAAGAAAATTTGCAAAAAATGAAATCTAATAGACATAAACCATATTTGAATCATTCTTATGAATTAAATAACAAAAAGATGAAAACTCATGAAGCATGAATTTGATTAATTCACCATTCCATGGTAAGAAGATGAAATATTTTGAAGAAACTATACCTAGATGTAAGATTTTCAAAATTCATCAAATCATCAATCTACTGGATGTGTGCACATATGAGACAAAATTATCTTTAAACCAATAGAAAAAATCTTTCCAATCATTTATCACAAGAGGATGAGACAATAATGATAAACTCAAAACTAATTGATCACAATACATTCACAATAGAACTCAATTGGCTCTCTAAAATAAATGAAGTAACAAACACATATTCATCAACTTTTCATAGATAGTAGAAGACTAACACCATGAATGACGAACCAACAACATATAGATTTATTTCATAAAAATATTCATCAAGTAATTGCATCTTTGTAATGAACTTATATAGTTCTTTAACTTGGAAAATAAAAAACCCATAGCTAGGGTTTCACCTATACAAAATATAGAGTGATAAAATTAAAATTTAATTTTAACAATGCAAAACTACTCCTAAACTATTTGCTAACAATTTTTCATGGATTCCCATCCATTTACACATCAAATACATGCAAGGTCAAACTAGAATCAGCCCCTAAAATGTAGGAAGTGAACTACAGTTCATTGTTTCTTCTAGTTTTATTCATGTACTTTGATCTTCTCCTTCATGAATTCTACCAAAATGTACTAATCTAACTAATCCTTTTTCTTGTAAATAGTAGAAGACAACTAGACTTGCCAAAATTACTCCCAAAATGCATGAAATATACTCAAAAACATGATTTCAAAATTCATGTCCAGAGTTTTTGGGGTTGAGGATCTTCAAAAAATGGTTAAGTCTAGTAATTTAGTGACCCTGGATTTTTGGAGTTGTGGGCCTCTGAAAAATGCATGAAAAAAACTTGGCTAAGTATCAAAAGATGACTAAAACCTACAAAAATGACTAAATATCAAAATGACACTTAGTTTTCTAGAAGAATTTTGAGATGAGATTTGCAAAGTCTCTCTATGATTTCTTAGACTTCATCAAAATTTGGCAACTCTATGGACTCCAAATTCTTTAGCTACTTTTTGTGTAAAAAAGGTGAGCTTTGAAGAAAAACTTGAATCACTTCTATATGCTCCATCATCTTCCTCATGTCCTCTTTTAAATAGAACATTTTTTGTAAAACTTCTTTAGTGTTTATCCTAGCCACAATTCTCATTAATTCTTCAACAATCTTCTTTATGGAATACAATGTTTGTTTATTCTCATCTTCATACAACTCTAAGTTTATTCCCTAAAATAAATTTTCTATATACGCTACCCATAGTATAACATTCTTTCTCATTTATCCAATATTTTTTGGGCTCATCTGATATGTTTTAATGGTGACATGAGTGGCACTAACCCATTCATCAAAATTATCCAGATCTGGCCCCTCATACAATTTCTTCAAGATTTGGAAGTTTTGTTTACTTATTACCTTCAATTCTTGTAGTGCTCCCTTCCATTGTTCCATTTTATTATCAATTCCTTTCTCTCCTTCCATGAGGTCAATGAGTCATTTCACTTCAATGTGGATTGTTCTAAAATGTTTCAAAATAATACAAATGGTCTTAATTCCAAATTCCTCAAATTTAAATCTTCAATCTGTACACACTTTCACAAAAATATTTGTGGATTCTATTTATTCTCTCTTCTCAATTGTTCCTTGTAATGCAACCTCCAGATGATCTGGGTCAATAGTACTAAGTATCTTTGTTAGATAATACTTCAAAGTCACAACCTATACTTTGAGATCTTGAATTTATGTTTCATACTTATCCAAATATTTGACCATTTTCTTCAAACTTAATGTTTCTAGTGCCTTACCACCCTCACAAGTGGATTCACATAAGTTTAGTTCCTCCATCATATAGTATTTTGTAGTTAGATCATCTATACTTATTCTTAGAGGAGGTATTACAACCTAGTCCTTTAACGTCTCTCGGTCATCTTGTTTCATGTATGACATCCTTTGGGAAATTGGGTTGGATTCTCCCTTGTGGAATGTCTTCCCTAATATGGACATATCGACATCATATTATTAAACATATATTCTTTTTTGGGGTTGAATTTTGTTCTTCTCCATGTTACCCTCTTTCAAAAACCTCCCTTATGTTTGAATTCTCTAGGGTCTCCTCTCTTTCTTCTTCTTCATGTTCAACACATTGTTGTTCATGCTTTGGAGCTCTATCCTTTCTTGGAGATGAAGAAGGAACATACTTTTTTTCTACCTATTCCTATGTTCCCGTTTTATCTCTTTCTAAACCTCAAAATATGAGCTAGCTATCACATCTAGCCATAATCCAATTATTGGCTTCTATTTCTTCTTTAGGGGCACCCATTCTGCTACTACCCATGAAGCTAATGGAGGTGGAGGAATTAGAATTTTTGGCTCCTCAGTAACTGGTGTCGAGTCATCACCCTTAGATTCCTTGGTTGTTTCTTGTGTACCAATTTATCCTTCCTCTATCCATGTTTCTTTCTCTTCTATTACATTTACTTGTTCCCCTGTCTTTGTATCTTTTCTTGGTTTAGGTTCCTCATCAAAAGATCGATGAATAGGAAATGGAATTCCAACTTATTCTTCAAGAAATTAATCTTTAGTATCTTCTTTATACCAAATTTCTTCCCTTATAAATTGAGTTGGAGGAGGAGAAAATGTTGAAGCATTTGTACTTGTACCTTCTCTTATAGTTGGTTGATCTTGAGTAACATCTTTGAAACTAGGAATATCTTCAAGATTAGAGATGTAAAATTCATCAGGACCAAGTTCATCCCTAGGATCAGTTTCCTTTTTACCCTCTCCCTTTATGTAGTAGTATATCATCATGGTCTCCATACCAAGGGAACATCTTCATCTTGTTCCTCATCCTCTTAGTCTTTTGGGAGTGTCTCATGTTGAGGAGACACCGAGGCTCTCTTCCTTTTGTATACTTTACCTCAAACTTGGCTTTCTCCAACCTTAGGGCCTTAAAATTTAGTGGCTGGAACCTTCCTTTGTCTAGAAGTAGATGGTGTCACGAAAGGTTGAGATGGTACATTTTTTGTAGGGGCATCTCTACTAGTTGGGTTACCTATTTAGTGCAAGAAGGAACAATATCAACTCTTCCTTTCCCTTTCTCTATTCTTCTTTCCAAAGGACCACAAGTTGTAGGCCTCACATGTTTGTACACTATTTCTAGCCTTATGGGTGTCCTCTCTTTGAAAGTTGGGATACTTTCTTACCCTTCCTTGTTTCCACCTTAGAAGGTGGGTCTAGCTAACATTTCATAAGCACTAGGTCAAACATGAAGGGATTATGTATACACCTCATTATTAAGTCAGTTATATGTTAGGTTGGGTGTTTATTATCATCACTTTAATCCCTATGTATTCCTCAACATTTAGAATTACATTAGTGTACACCTTGTCTTTATTGTAAATGGGATCGATGATATGTTTTGTGCCTTTATCCCAAGCATTTAGAGGAATCTAGACTTCAATTACTTCTCATTCCAATTTTAAATCCATTGTATAATGATCCTTGATCCTTACCTCATAATAATCTACATAGTTCATCCAATGATCTTCTTGATGTGGTTTTTGCCTATAAAATTTTCCACCAATGTGGTTGAAGGTTCCAATTGGATCAAATCTAGGCTTTATCAAATGAAATTTCTCTAGTGGACACTCATCCCATTATAGTGCTATCAATTTGGAGACCTTAATATCTTGCAATGTATGGGAGCCAATAGAAATAGGGAAATCCCAGTAGTGCTTCTTCTTACTCTTGATTACCTCATAGGAATCTGCTAGCAATTTGTTTGTTTCTAGTAAAACAATCATATCAGACAGGTAGTGTGGCAACTTCTTGGGACTAATGGTACTTCCAAAAACCCGAATATAAGTAAATGTTCTAAATTTAATATAATAATCCTCTAGGGATCAAACCTTGGTAGCAACTTATTTTGAAAGCATCTTGGCATAGTTTTCTTCAGTGGACCCGATAATTACAAAGACATAATCATTATTTACAATCTTATACTATGTACTATCATCCTTCATCTTTTCCTTCTTTACCATCTAAGGATATTGGTATACAACCAATCATTTTGATCATTGAATGACCTTATCTTAGTGAGTTTTGGATAATCACATCTTGTGGTGAGGAGATATATAATATAGGAAGTCATTAAAAACATAGGGTCATGCTTTACGTGTCTCAGCTGTAGGTCTAAGTTCCCACTTATTATTTTCCCCCAATTAATTATGGCCCTTCTTCCCTTGATATTTTCTATGATATGAATAATTCCCCATTCTAATTGATGTACTTAGGGAAGGCCAAACATCAAGATCAACATTATCACTGCAATCTTCATATCATCATTAAAGTAACCTCTTGTGATATCAATCTTGTCCACTTTACTCTTTAGAATTTGTTGGATGAGATATTCCTTATTGATAATTTCATAAGAATCTAGAGTTTTATTCTCAAACCACCTTGTTCCTTGCTCCTTGGTGATTGGATAGAATTGATCAATACATTATATAAATGGAAGACATCATCAATAAAATCTGGTCTTAGATCTAATACAATATATTCCACTTTTTTCTTTCCCACCTTTTCATCTAAGATGTAGTGATGATCCAGGGTCATGATTAAGTATGAAGAAATAATGAAAACTTGATGTGTTGCTACATTTACCAATCCCACAAAAACCATTGCAATATACTCAGATGATCTTCATGCTATATTTTCACAGTATTGTAGGAAGGAGTCCCATTCCATGTGTCTAATGTCAGTATCTTTTACTTCTTCATGGAAGTTTCTCACCTTAGAAGGAGGATGATGTCCTTCGAAATGGTACTTCAGTGATAGAAATCTTGTCTTTTCTTGCATTCTATACAAAAACTTAGTTTTTAGCAACAATTTATTGAAAGCATACAAAAATAAAGTACCATCTAACTATGTAATAAAAACCCTAGAAAAACCTTAAATATTACTAGAAACTAGTAACAATGGCCACAAACTAACTGTTTACTACTTTTTTGCACTTTTGGGCTTTCACAGTTTGACAAACTCATCAGACTATAAAAAGGTAAACAATGTGAAGCTTTGTGTATTACTGAAAATTTGTGGTTGCAGGTGATGCAAAAGTGGTACGTAGTGTCAAATTGCATAAATGTGAACAAGTCGAGATGCACAAAGAAAGCTCGATTTGTATGATGAAATTAGAGTTTCAGAGTAGCAGAATCCCTTAGGGATTCAGAGTGTGAAAGTGAAAAATCAGACCGAAGCCAAGATTTGAAGTCTTTTCAGTGTGTGAAAGTATGAAAGTGTGAAAAATTATTGTTTGATTTGACTTGCTGGTGGGTGCACCTATATGGGTTTTAAGATTTTTGAAGTGTAAAAATTATGAGTTTCTAGACAACTTTAATAAGGCCCTAAAAAACAAAAAAAAAACCCTAAACCTAAATAGAAGACCTAAATCTAACAATAAAACACTAAATATAACCATAAGAAATAAAATAAATAAATAAAGAAAAACCCTAACATCGAAAAAAATGAAAAAAATATGCCTAGACAATAAAGAAAAATTAGGAAAATATGTGATGGAAAGCTCTAACAAATAAAATTAGATGTTGAAACCATCTAACGTACACAAAGTAGGGAAAAATAAGGTTACAATGTGATCTCTATCTAGTTGTGGATGACAAAGCTCAGAAAATGAAATTACATAATGACTAAAAATTGAAAACACCCTTTTATAGGTCGCAAAATCCATGTTGTCAGCAAAAAATTTAGAGTGTCTAACTACAAATATCCAACACAATCACTAGTGGCATTGTTGGAAGATCATCCTTTCATAGTTTTAGAGGTGTTGGGACCTCTGCGACTGCAAAAGTTCAAAAAAAGGCTAAAAAGTACTAAGTCTTAAGGACCTACCTTAACCCTAAAAACTAAAGACACTAGACAGGGATATGGATCCAAGGGACAAACTGAATATGATATCCAACTATCACAAGACCCCCTAGGGGCCCACAAGATGACTTACCAAATACCAAGTCAGGTGCTCTTGGTGACTCAAAACTACCTAGAGAGATAAGGCTAAAAAAGGGGGTCCCCATTAGGCTAAGAGGCCAAAATGGGGCATGTGTTAAAGAATCACAACACAACTCTATTGAACTTGGTATATGCTATCCATAAAAATATTATTTGATTTACATAGTTTAATTATCTTTGTATACTTACAAGTATAAAGTAGATTCCAACATGATTCTTTGAATTGAATACTAAATAGATATTTATGTGTTGCAATAATTCTTTCCATTCTTTTCATTTTTAACATGGAATGCATTACTCTTGTAATCAAAAAAATCTTTTAATGTATTTCTAATCTCAATATCGATTCTCCTAAGACTTATTTTGATTGTCATTAGTTGTGAGGAAGTCATAATATGTGTCAAAGTCATTCGGTAATGAAAGAAAGACTAGTAAGTAAAGAAGGAGAAGCTATTTGGTAAAGGAAATAAGAGAATGGGTAATTATAGTAAAGGCAAAGCAAGTTTAGTGATGGATGAGCATCCGTAGGTTATGTGTTTTAGAGCACTTCATATCATTTCTAAAATGTGGTGATAATAGTCAATCAAGTCAACAGGTGATGACTTATGGTGTCTGGACGTTGGGCTACCTGAAATGGAAGAAAATGAATTTCCTTCAAAATTTCTTTTTGAGTTCTGAAAGTTGTTTGAGTCAACTCTAATGTAATAAAAATGAATAATAAATAATTCTAAATTTGGTCAGCCTTAATGGCTAAAATTTTGGAAACTTCTCGAGTGGTGGAAAATTGCCTATATAAGGAAGGCTCATAGTATTTTCTACGATAGTTATAGGTAGATCTAGGTAATGATTCGAAGGTTTGTACTAAAAAATATTGTAAGGAAAAAGCCCATTTGGCTTTGCATATTATAATTCTAAAATTTGTAATTCCACACTTGTGGAGATAATAAGAAGCCCATTTTCTATTCTTGCAAAAAAAATTTGTTTCTCTATTTCTTTTCTGTGTTTGTGGTATTAAGGGGAGAACCCTTCATCAAGTGGTATCAAAATGGGAGTTCCTGAGTGTGTAGATAGATCACCCACTATGAGGTAGTTTATACTAGGATCATGGTTTAGGGTTTCAACGATAAGTGTGAAAATTTCTCCATGAAGGGAATGTGGCAGAAGAGCTAGAAGTGTGCCACCTAAGGTTAGAACCCTCCAAAGACAAGTGCAAGTATTGCACAAAGATATTTGCAGAGGAATAAATCTTATAGTCAAGATGAAAGTGAAGATGAAGCCTAAGAAGAAGGAAATTTTGAATCAAGAGGAAGAAAGACTTTTCTTAGCCATTTCCAAGATTGGGAAAAGACCTAAAATTGAGGTTCCTACATTTTCATGAAATCTTAACCCATAGGAGTTGATCGACTTGATCAATGAATTAAAAGAATATTTTGAGTATGAAGATATTGAGGATCTTGATAGGGTCAAATTTGTGAAGGCTAGACTGAGGGGTCATGCAAAAATCTGGTGGCAAGAGATTTAGTTGGAGCGAAATAGAAGAGGAAAAGATAAAATCACAAGATGGGATCAGATTATTGATAAATTTAAGCCATAGTTCATTTGTGTTGATAATGATCTTGATCCACTAAAGAACATGCAAGATTTGAAGCAAGCGGGGAGATCTATTGAGGAATATACATAAGGTTTCTATCAAATGCTCATCAAAACAAGCCATCTAAAATCTAATATGGAGAAAGTTTCCTATTACCTTCATAGGTTGAGGCCAAGCATTCAGGAGGAGTTGAATCTGGTCTCGATGAATAGTATCGAAGAGGTATACCATTTTTTCCTAAAAGTAGAGGAAAATATGAACAAGAAGTTTGAGAGCAAGAAAAAAGGAAGAGGTCATGGTAGACGATCCAATGGATGGTCATATAGAGGCTGAAATGAAGATTAGGAAAAGAAGGATGAGGCCAATAGAAATCAAAATTATATAGGAAACAATTTCAATTGATTCCATGATCATAATAATAGAGATCTAAGAGGAAGAGCAAGAGGACAAGGATTTGGAAGAGTAGGCTTTCATGGAACATGTTCTCACTATGGAGAAGAAGGTCATAGGTCATATGAATGTCCTCAATTCCAAGGAAGGAAATATAGGAGAATAGAAGGTGAGGCTAGAGTTGCACATGTAAATGAAGATGCTAGATCATCACATTTTGAAGATGTTGAAAGAGGAGAAGTCATAGAACTAGTAGAAGAGTCTTGTTGAGTGGTGAAAATAAACTTAAGAAAAGGAGGAGCTTATTTCACACTAGGTGCACGTGTGAGGATAAGCGTTATGACATGATTATCAATAGTGGAAGTACTAGTAATTTAGTGTCATAAGAGATGGTCAACAAGTTAAAGCTCAAGAGGAAAAAACACCCATGTCCATACCGGATCAACTGGGTTCAGGTTGACCACAAGGTCATGGTCAATGAGAAATGCCTATTAAAGTTCAAGATTGGAGGATACCATGATGAGGTACTTTGTGATATCATACCCATGGACACATGTCACATGTTGATGTGTAGGCTGCGGTAGTTTGACAAGCATGTTGTACATGATGGTCATGCAAATACCTATTTCTCGACAAAGGATAGAGTGTGACATAAGCTAAAGCCATTGAAAAACATCGAAGAAAAGGTAAGTAGTGTTGCAAGAATAAGTTTTGTTGATGGAAAAAAATTCCTAGAGGGTATGAAGCATGAGAATATGTGTTTTTCTTTAATTCCAAAAGTTGGTAAAGAGGAAGTAGAAGATGTTCCTGTAGAAGTTATAGATTTTTTGAATGAGTTTTAGGATATTGTGTTTGATAATGTGACTAATGGATTACTACTAGTAAGGAAAGTTATTCATCATATGGACTTGATTCTAGGAGCCAGTTTGAAAAATAAGGTAGAACACAAAATGAAACTAGCAAAAAGTGAAGATTTGAACAAATAAGTATAGGAGTTGTTGGAGAAGGGGTTGATTTGAGAGAGACTGAGTCCATGTGTTCTACCAATAGTATTAGAACCAAAGAAGAATGGAGAATGGAGGATGTGTACGGATTCCATACCTATCAAAAATATCACAATCAAGTACAAATTTCCATTTCCATGGATGGATGATATTATAAATTGTTTGAGTGGAGTTGTGTATATCTCAAAGATAGATCTGAAGAGTGGATATCATGAAATTTTGATTAGAGAAGGAGATGAATGGAAGACTTCCTTCAAGATAAAGGAAGGGATATATGAGTGGTTAGTCATGTCCTTTGGGCTAACCAATGCACTGAGCACTTTCATGCAGCTCATGAATGAGGTTCTGAAAGAATTTCTAGTTAAGTTTGTCATTGTTTCCCTAAATGATATTTTGATCTTTAGTAAGACATTGGAGGAGTATATAATGCATATTCGTAGGGTGTTTGAGAATTTAAGGGAAGATAAATTGTTGATTAATTTGAAGAAGTACATAATTTTGTGAAGATGGAGGTAGTGTATTTGAGATCTATAGTTTCAGTGGAAGGTCTAAAAATAGATCCAGAGAAAGTGAAGGCTATCCTCGAATGTCCTACTCTAAGGAGTGTTACTAAGGTAAGATGTTTTTATGGTTCGGCTAGCTTTTATAGAAAGTTTATCAGAAGTTTTAACAGTATTTATGGACCCTTGACTGAAACAAGGAGAGGAGATAGGAAATAGTTTAAGTGGAGGAATGGGGCAGATAAGATTTTAAATTGTTGAAACAAAAAGTTATTGAACAAACTATTTTAGCACTTCTAGATTTAATCAGGTGTTTCAAGTAGACTGTTATGCTAGTGGTACTACAATAGGAGTTTTTTTGAGCCAAGAAATTAAATTTGTTGCTTATTTCCATGAAAAGCTAAATGATGCCAAGAGGAAATATTTTTCTTATGATCAAGAATTTTATGCTATAGTTCAATCATTAAAGAAGGGGAGACACTATCTTCTTACTAAGGAGTTTTTTTTGTATACTGATCATCAAGATTTTTAATATTTGAATAGCCAAGGAAAGTTGAATTAGAGGCATTTGAAATGGGTTGACTTTTTGCACTGTTACACATTTTTTGAAACAAGGAAGTGGAAAGTCTAACATGGTTGTAGATTCTCTTAGTAGAAGGAAAATTTTGTTGACAAAGATGCAGATTGAGGTGGTTGGGTTCAAGGAACTCAAGACTTTGTATCCATAGGATCCTCATTTTGCTGAAGGTTAGAAAGCTTGTACGAAACCTATTACTATAGATAGAACAAAGTGGTTGGATTTCATCATCCGGGATGGTATAGTATTTAAAGGGATTCATTTGTGCATTCCACAAAGTTCTATGAGGGAAAACCTCATCAAGGAGAAGTAGCGCGAAGGATTGCCTCAACATTTTGGTCGAGATAAAACCCTTGCTTTGGTTAGTGAGAACTATTACTAGCCATAGTTGAAGAAAGATGTCAAGAAGTTTGGATAGTCTTGTAGAGTATGTCAAAGGGAAAAAGGAGCAAAGTAGAATATAGAGTTGTATCATCTATTACCCGTACCAGAGAAGCCATGGGAGGATATTAGTATGGACTTTGTACTTGGTTTACCAAGGACTTAGCAGGGATGTGATTCAAATTTTGTGGTAGTTGACAGGTTTTCAAAGATGGCACATTTCATTCCCTACAAGAACACTAATGATGCTATACATATGGAAAAATTATTTTCAAAGAAGTGGTGAGACTACATGGTTTGCCAAAGAGCATAGTTTTAGATTGGGAGACTAAGTTTGTTGGATATTTTTGGCGCACATTGTGGAAGAAGTTAAAGATATATTTGAAGTTTAGCTCATCACATCATGCATAGACTGATGGATAGACAAAGGTGGTGAATAGGAGTTTGGGAAATTTTATGAGATATTTGGTTGGAGATAAGCCAATAGGCTGGGATTTTATTTTACCATAGACATAATTTGCATACAATAAGTCTGTTAATAGGAGCATTGGTAAATAACCATTCCAGATCGTATATGGAAGTAGTCCCAAAAATCCTTTTGAGTTGAGGAAGATAGGAAAAGGAGAAATAAGTAGTGCTAAAGTTGAGGATTTTTCAAAATATTTGAAGAACATCCATGAGGAGGTGAGGAAGCACATTACCAAGATGAAAAAGAAGTATAAGGCTAAGGAATATTAGAAAAGGAGGCATAGTGAAATTTAGGTTGGAGATGAAGTCATGGTTCATTTGTAGAAGGAGAAATTTCCAGTAGGTACATATAAAAAACTAAAAATGAAAAAGTTTGGGCCATGTAATATACTAAAAAGCATGATTCAGGAAATGCCTATAAAGTAGAATTGCCTATAGAGCTGAATATTTCAACAGTATTTAACATTTTAGATCTGGAAGACTATCATGAAGGAGGTGTTGAAGATGACATCAAAGAAGCACAATGGAGTATTCCAACAACCTCTTCAGCTACCAAGGAGATTGAAGATATACTGCATAGTCATGTTGGCCGAAGGACAAGGAACAAGATATATGAAGAAGATTTGGTCAAATGGAAAGGATGACCTCTTGAAGATTCTATTGGACTACAACTAATTTGGAATTTGATTGAAGAATCTATGATTGCAAGATCACTAAGGAGTTTTTGATTAGATATGTAATATGATTAAATCAGTATTATGTTGTCATTGAGGTCAACTAGTTTGACAACACTTATCTTGTAAGTTAATATACCGAGACATCTGAAGAAAGGTGAAAGAGATGAAGAACAAAGAAATCTACATGAGGAAAGATGTATATGACAGATGAGGATAAGGAACACATTGAGTAACTTGTTGATGAGTCTATGACTTGATGATATTGACTTTATTATGTTCCATTCATCTATGATGAAGTATAGAGCTGAAAGACACAAAGTAGTGTTGTCAGTAAATGAAGCATTTCACTAACTGAGCAGTGTTCACTAACACATTTCTTTGTTAACTGAGTGGAATAGAATGAATTAAATGATTAGTTTAGCCGATAAGATTGATGAGCTGACAAGAGTATAACATCGAGGTAATAGATAATGTTTGTTACATAGATCAATGGCTAACAAAATTTAGGGAAGATCTAAAAGAGAAGATTGAAACGTGTTATTGACACAAGTACCAAGAAAGTTTGAAGTGGAAAAATCTATGAATGAGGTTAAGTGGCAAAATTTGATGATGGAGAAGAAAATGATTTACTCATCTATATAGGAGAACATAATTTCTTTATAAAATAAGGCCGAAAGAAGAAGAAGCTACAGGATTATCACATCAACAAGGTTTTCATGCATTCTAATCATACTGGTTAGTAAGAACCGAGCTATAGAGAAATTACTGAGCTATAGAAAGTAGTTACCGACGGACAGTAAGTTGATACAATATTGAATCTGAAGTGAATTATTGATCAGAAGGATTTGTATGGACTAAATATTGATTTGCAATCTGCAACTGAAGTTGTATTAAGGCAAGTCATTTACTTTTACATATTTAACCATTGTATACAATCAAAATCTCTTAACCGAGTGGACTCTGAAATTCTTATGATGTATCATTCATAGAATGAACATTGTTATCCTGTCAACCCCATAGTGAATTTTGGTTGGACGATAACTTATAGTCTAAAATCCTCTAACAAGGTCACACCTAATAGTGTGTTTGTAACCTTTAATAGGGTTGGGTCTTAACCGACCTCACTTTAGAAGAGTGAACAATTTTGGGTTGCCGGTCCTAGGTGGTTTTTCCCTTTATAGGGTTTCCACATTAAATCTCTTGTGTTATGTGTTGATTGTGATATTTTTTTGTTATCATTCTTTACATATCACATGTTAGATTTGATCGGTAAACTGTTATAGTATTAGACTGGTAATCGGTAAAAGCATAGACAGTGAGAGTTATTATTGCTTACCGATGAGTAGAAATTGAAGAAATAGTTTTGAATTATACATTTTGTTTTG
Organism: Chamaecyparis obtusa; assembly: GCA_027943335.1. Taxonomy (NCBI): domain Eukaryota; kingdom Viridiplantae; phylum Streptophyta; class Pinopsida; order Cupressales; family Cupressaceae; genus Chamaecyparis; species Chamaecyparis obtusa. Next base: position 137,109 of record BSBK01007843.1, on the reverse strand, counting down.
GGACACTAGATAACTGATTCACCCCCCTCTTAGTTATTCTAAAAATTGGTATCAGAGCACTGGTTGCTTGGAATAGATTTTTAAGGACTTAAGCATAAAGGTCTCAAGATGTATAAGAGGGAAGTACCAAAATTGAACAAAGAGAACTTCACAGTATGGAAAAGCAAAATGAAGCTCCACATATCTAGAATTGGGAACTCAACACTAGATCTGATGGAAAATGGCTACATACAACCGCCCACTGGTCCCTTAACTATTGATCAATTGAAGGACAAGCATGAACACAATGTTACCATGATGGAACTTTTTGTTGCCTATACCGATGCTAAATTTGAATATATCAAGACATGCATGAATGCCAAAGGAATGTGGGATAAATTAACACAAATCTACAGTGGAGATTTGAATTTCAAAAGAGCCTGAGCAAAAAGTCTGAGAGGTAGATTTGATGATATGAGAATGAAAGAAGGTGAGAACATTGTCCAATATTCTATTAGACTAAAAGAGGTGGTACATGCTATTAGAGCATCTGATGGAGTGATTGAAGATGAAACAATGATAAGCAAGATTCTCAGAACTTTGCTACCGGTTTATGCAATCAGGATTTTTGCAATTCATGAAACAAGAGCTACATCCAACCTTACTCTTGACACTCTGATTGGTAAACTCACAACCTTTGAATTAAACAATTTTGATAATAGTGTTGCTCCTTCTGTTGAATCCAATTTCATGTCTTCTTTGAAGATTGGAAAGTCTAGCAGGAATAGTAAAAATTGTGATAGTGATGACTATACTGATGATGAACTTGATGAGCTTGAAGCACTTATGGCTAGAAGATTTCCCAAAGGAAAAGGAAGGTATAGAGGTAAGCTACCTTTGGCATGCTTTAATTGTAAACAAGTCGGTCACATCACTACTAGATGTCCATAGAAAAAAGATGATGATAGATCCAAAGATTGATCTAATGGAAGCTATGGAAGAAGAGTCAACAGAGGCTACCGACACTACAACAGAGACAACCAAGATGAAAAAGGCAAAAAGGTATGTTACATAGCTGAAGATATTGAAACTGAATCTGATTCTAATGATGATATAGAAGCTGTATTTGTTGCTATGAAAGATGACTCAGAGGAAGAAGAGAAACATAGAGAGACATCACTGATCTCTAAAGTAAGCAGAAATGATACATGGATCATAGACAGTGTCTGTACAAATCATATGACCGGTGATGTAGAGAAGTTTGATCATATTGTTGAATATAGTGGAGGATCTATGAGAATGGGAAATGATGCACCTTGCATGGTTAGAGGTAAAACCTCATTGATGATCAATGACAGATTACAATGTGAAAATGCATACTGGGTAGATGGAATAAACTATAATCTGATAAGTGTGGCTCAACTGAACAATTTAGGCCACTGACTAGCTTTTGAGAGCAAAAAGGTGAAGATCTATGATGATGGAGGAAGACTTGTCAAAACTGGTACACAATCCAGAGGTAATCTATTATATCTTGATATGGATCAGTCTTCTTATTTGTTAATAAAGGATGAAGATGCTTGGTTGTGGTACAAAAGGTTATGCCATGGGAACTTTGACAACATGATCAAGATTAGTAGAAAGAAAAGAGTTTGAGGATTGCCTAACTTGACAAAACTTGATCATGCCATGTGCCATGAATGTTAGAAAGGTAAGATGACTAAGTCTAGTTTCAAAAGAAAAGACTATTCAACAAAGAAGATACTTGATTTGGTTCATACCAATCTGTGTGGTCCTATGAGAACTCAGAGCTGTTCTGGTGATAGATATTTTATTCCTTTTGTTGATGACTATACTAGACTGATGACTGTTATGTTCCTGAAAGAGAAATATGAAGCTTTCAAAATGTTTAAGTGGTATAAAGCTAAGGTAGAGAAAGAAACCAGAAAAGAAATAAAATGTTTAAGATTTGATAGAGGAGGTGAATTTATCTTTGATGAATTTACTAATTTTTGTAATGAGCATGGAATCAAAAGGTAGGTATCTGCATTGAGGACACCTCAGAAAAATGGCATTGCTAAAAGGAGGAACAAGTCTATAATTGACTGTGCTAGAACATTGATGATACAAAAGAATGTTGCTCAGACATATTGGAGGGAAGTTGTTAGTATAGTTGTGTATGTCCTTAACCAAGTACAACTAAAGAAGGACTCCAACCGAACACCTTATGAACTATGGTTTGGACACAAACCTACTATAAGTTACTTCAAAAATTTTGGAAGTAAATGCTTTATTTTGAAAGATGAAAGAAATGAAAAATTTGATTCTAAAGGAGATGAAGGAATATTTTTGGGATATTCCACTACAAGTAAAGCATACAAATGTTTGAATAAGACTACAAATAAGATTGTTGAAAGTACTAATGTTCATGTTGATGAGTTTGATGATAAGTACATAGAGGAAAGTACAAATGAACCAGAAGACTATGGTAGATTCACTTACATTGAACATCCAGAGTATCTACTGACACCACAAACTGTGACAACCGGTCAGTAGGGAAACAATGTAGGACAACAGGAAACACAAACCGAGGAACAAGATGGAGCTATCGAGCAAGAAAATGACCCTGAGTAGGATGAACAAGAAAGGAGAAATCAAGTTTTGGCTAGCTTTGTCAGAAGGCATCATCCTGAAACCCAAATCATTGGAAACAGACATGCTGGAATGCAAACTAGAAGCAAAATAAGATAAGGTACATGTTTAATTTGTGAATTTGAACCTAAAACTATGAAAGTTGCATTAGAGAATGAAGAATGGGTTAATGCAATGAAGGAAGAGATAGAGAAAATAGAGAAGAACAAAGCCTGGTCCTTAGTACCCCGACCAAAGGATAAGAATGTTATCGATACTAAGTGGATATACAGGAATAAACTGAATGAAAATGGTGAAGTTACAAGAAATAAAGCTAGATTAGTATGCAAGGGATATGCACAGGAAGAAGGTATTGACTATGGTGAAACATTTACACCTGTTGCTAGATTAGAAGGAGTTAGAATGCTACTTGCATATGCTGCACACAAGAAATTCAAAGTCTATCAAATGGATGTGAAGTCAGCATTTTTAAATGGTATACTTGAAGAAGAGGTTTACATTGAACAACCTAAAGGATTTGTTGATCCCAACAATAAAGACATGGTATGTAGATTACATAAAGCTTTATATGGATTAAAGAAAGCACTGAGAGCATGGTATGAAAGACTACATACTTACTTGTTAAGTATTGGATTTGTTAGAACAAGTGAAAACAACAATTTGTATGTGAAAGGTGATACTGATAATACTATTATCATTGCTGAAATATTTGTTGATGACATTATCTTTGGAGGCTTAGATCTTGTCTGCAAGGCATTTGCTGATGAAATGCAAAAGGAATTTGGGATGTCTATGTTTGGAGAGATTAAGTTCTTTCTTGGATTACAAGTGATTTAGCAGAGTGATGGAATATTCATCACATAATCTAAATACATAAAGGAAGTACTAAAGACATTTGGCATGGAAGATGCTAAACCTGTGGGAAAACTGATGGCTACTAGATGCAAATTGACAAATGAGGATGAAACTACTGAGGTAAACCAGACACTTTACCGATCCATGATTGGTAAGTTAATGTACGTAGTTCACAGTAGACCAGATATAGCACATGATGTGGGTATAGTTGCAAGATTTTATGCTAATCCTAGAGAATCACACTTCAAAAAGGATCTTAAGATACCTGAAGGAAACAGAGAATTATGGATTATGGTATCCTAAAGAAGGGGATTTTGAACTAAATGTTTACACCGATGCTGATTGGGCTGGAAATGTGGATGATAGAAAAAGCACCATCGGAGGAGCATTTTACTTTGGTGAAAGACTTGTAACCTAGACAAGTAAAAAGCAAGCTTGTATTTCTCAGTGTATAGTTGAAGCAAAGTATGTTTCCACTACCACTAACTGTTCAAACATTGCATATATCAAACAAGTGTTGGAAAGAATGAGTGAGGTAATCACTGACCTGGTGATTATATATTGTGACAACACTAGTGCAATTAATATTTCAAAGAATCCTATGATGCACTCTAAGACAAAGTATATATCTATTAAGTATTATTACTTAAGAGAATAAGTGCAAGAGAAGCAAGTAAAGTTAGAATTTGTCACATCTAAAGAACAACTTGCTGATATTTTTACAAAGCCCCTACCGAAGGACACATTTGAATACTTGAGGACTAGACTTGGGGTCTGTCCCCTATCTATCGATCACTAAGGTGATCTAGCTATTGTATCAGCCTACTTATATTAGAAGATCATTAATGTTGATGCAGCATAGCTCACACTTTGAATCATGTTCAAGGTTGTGATTAAGTTTCAGAACTTCAACCAATTGGAATATCAGTATTCAGAGATACAAAGGAAGACACAATTGTTTGTTTTTTGTTTTTTTTGGTATTGTTGTCAAAGGGAGAGATAAACAATATGAAATGAAAAGGGGAGAGATACACAATATGGAAAGGAACAACCACTGATGAGAATTATCTAAGGGAGAGACAATTTGAATGAGATAGAGTATTGAAGATCAATTACAGAGAACAGAAGCAAGAACAAGAGAACTGAAAAGATCACAACTACAGAATGATAAAGTTGTATTAGGGTATGTGCAAGATCATGAGGGGCCAAAAAGTGGCGATGTGAAAAATATTCACTTTTCACTCATCCAAAAGCACATGAAAGTGCTTGTTGACTTTTTAGTAGGCCTGGGTGTCAGTAACCTGGGTAAACCTGCCACCAAAGCATAGACCTTATCAGGTACTCGATATTATCGAGTACCCGATAACTGTGGCATAAATCTAAAACCTGCGAGCCCTTTTCTTCATTTCCTTGGGTGATTTTCTTCAAGTTTCTTTCCGCAATTTTCATATACCCGATATATTTTCTAGTACCTGATATTGGAAACAACAAATTCAACTCCGAGCATATTTGGTAAGTAGTTATTTGTATAATTTTTATTAATTTATTTCATTTTCATGCTAAATGTAGCATTCTTTTTTTAAATAGGGTTTTGTATTTATATTTGTAATAATATATGAAATTTAGATTTGTTTTTTATTTAATCAGGCATGGTTGACAATAATGAAGAAAATAACCCTCCCGCACCAAATAATGATCCTGAACATAGTCCCCCATATCTAAACCCTAAATCTTTTCAACATTTGATACAAGAAAATTTGAACATGAAACGAGGTTTCCAAAACATGTATCAAAATATACCTACATTAGGTCCCATGCTTGTCACACTAAATACACTTGTTGGAAACATTGACACACTCACGCAGCAACATAATGTTGCTCTTCATTGGCGTGATGATATGCATGCCCAATTTGATGATGGGCTTGACCATGATGGGATTGCAGCCCTTAATATAACTAAGGAAGATATAGCCCCCCTTTTTGTTGATCCTAAAACCGAAATACCAGTTGACCCCAAAAAGCCCAAATTATCAATAAAATGGTGCACAAATGAAGCAATGCACACAAACTTTTGGGATCACTGGTGGATGGCTTTTGATAAACCACCCCATAGCAATTTGGAGGTCCCATTTTATTTCATTAAAAAATTGTATGCTGAGTTTGTGCTTGGTCACCATGTTGATTATTGGAGTATGAGGCTCAACATGGGCGTAGGCAGAGGAGCTCCTCAGACTAGGTCATCTTCCTAGCACCAAAAGGCCACTACCTTTGTCCCCCCCACTGATGTCGTACCCCCTCTTCTAGTGCAGCATCCCGATATCATTGTAGAGGCTGCCTCATAGACTATTAGGGCCATTCATTTACTGACTGATCAGTTGATCACATGGACCAGGTCAGTGTTTCCTCCTATGGATGTTGTTGGCACATCGACATCTCATCAGAGTTCACATGTATGCGAGCCCCATATGTGCATTACATGTAGGCATATGTGCCTCGGACCGCTTACTAATTCTGATATATATTAGTTTCATGATATTGATGAGGAGGATATAGGAGATGCAGCTGTAGAGGTTGCAACACCTCATGGAGCATCTACATCACATGAGAGTGCTTAGGAGATGCATGTAGAGCCATTAACTCCTGTTGATATGGTAAGAGTAAAAATTATAAATAAATTTGTCACGTGACTTATTTAATTTAAAAATAATTTATTTATTTAGATTAGTTTTAATGATTGCATGCACTTATGTATATTTTTTTTCCATTTATGTTCAGACGATGACACAGGAGGAGGTGAGACAAGTGGATGAGTTCACACTTTTGGCCATTTTATTTGGCCTTGATGACTATACGGTATATTATAAATTATGTACCCATTAGTTTTTTTTTTATATCATTTGGTGTACATGCTTAAATCTCTATCAATTAGAACAATAAAATTCATACATTTACTAATATATATTGTCATCTTATTGTGTTCTTGTAGGCTATAGTCCTTCATCAGGTCTTGACAAAGGAAAGGTAGTTAATTATTTAAGATTAATTATGCATGCATATGTACGCCACTTGTGTGTAGTAATAAATATTTTACTTGCACTTTGTTGTACAGGGTGTGGCTATTGATGATGTCCCGACACTAGTTCGACAGCGTAGGGTTACAGGCATCTCGATTCAGAGTGATAGCCCCATTGTACGTAGACTTTTACGTATTGTTATTTGTATTTTGTAACCAAGGTTGCTATGATGAAGTACATTGATATATAATTGACAATCTTTTTACTCTCATAGGTTACTCCGACTGTGAGGGAGGGCCCACGAGAATCTTTCATTTCTTTGTTGACCTAGCCCACTATTCCAAAGGAGGGATCACCGGATGTAAGTTTTAATTTTAGTTCAATCAATTTGTAATTTTATTATGCTATCATCCTATTTTGTAGATTTATTATTCTATGTTGCACCACTCTACTAACCTCATTATTGCAAATATATATTTATAGGTCAGAGTTGGTATTACTCGCATGGTCCCTTCGCTACCCAGGACTTATGCTAGGACACCTGATTGTGGTAGGTGATCAAGAGACCAGGTACAAATATTTGTATTAAGTTATAATTTTAATTAAATTAGTGTTTGAATTATATATATATATATATATATATATATATATATATGTATGTATGTATGTATGTATGTATGTATGTATGTATGTATGTATGTATGTATGTATGTATGTATGTATGTATGTATGTATGTATATGTATATGTATATGTATATGTATATGTATATGTATATGTATATGTATATGTATATGTATATGTATATGTATATGTATATATATGTATATATATATGTGTGTGTGTGTGTGTGTGTGTGTACAAATCATATAAAGTAAGCAATCTAACTTTGGTTTGAACTCATTTTTTATGTAGGATCAATCAGAGCCCAACACTTCTTCAAAGAGGCTAAATTTTGATGATCCCCCTACAGCATAGGATGCAGTTTTAGTTTTGTGGTCATTTAGAGATGACACTTGGCACATTTTGAGATGGCATATATGCCACATTGTACACCTTAAAACATTGATTTTGTAGACATTTTGAAATGGCATGTGCCATACTTGTATATGAACATACTTTTGATACATTTGATACATATATAGAACATGTTCATTTATATGTTATATTTGCATCATCTTTTGTATATACATATTTATTATTCATGTTTATGGAATTGAATGGTGAAGTTATATCTTGACTATGATTATCATTATGATTTAAATTATATCTTGTTGAAGTTACATTTGTTTTTCTTTACTGTGGAATACCCTGCTCATGGATCTTATTATGTTTGAAGTTTAACTTCTATAGATTTCCTAGATTTCTGGTGCTTAACTTTCCTTGCGCCTGAGATGATGATGAGGCCATCAGTACCGATACTAAAGATCATTTCTCTGCAAAACAAAAACCATGCCATCTTCTCTTCATCACTAAATTAAAACTTCAATCACTGCTACTATGAGAGTTTTGTTTACCACTTCTATGAATTTTCATATACAAATTCTATACCATCAATTATGTCACTATTTTTCATTTTGTGTGCATTCAGTCTCATACTTGCATTGCTAATTTCATATATTATCATTTTCAATGCTTTTTGTTTTCACTTATAATAATTTTAACTACCGGCAATAATGTTTCAATATCATTGTGTATGCAGGAGCCTTCATTTCATGCTATAAAAAATCTCCATTATCGTATAAGCTTATGGTCTTCATTTCCAATCTTCAATATTACCATTGATAGATATGACATATGACTATTGAATTTTCCATTGTGTATAATATATGATTGCTTGTGCAACATGATATCCCTCAGACTTACAAAAACACATCTCTTGAATATATCCTCTCTCAAATGTTCATTGAATGATTTTAATACTACCTTCAAACTATGCTCAGCACTTTGTATATTTATTTTTTATTACTGCATGGCTCCTTCGAATGTCTTCATATGCATATGTTTAATCAATCTTTAACTCATGTTTTGTTCACTTCATTTGATGAAGTTGTTGCTTCATGGGTTGATTATTGTTGACTGGACATTCATGATGAGTTTTACTTTACCGCCTCTTGTAATATTCTTCCAATTAATATATTTGTCATCTTTGTAATATGCTATAGCTATTAACATCTACGACAAAATGATATTTATTTGCGTTGACTTTGATCATTAATTGCTGGTGTGTATACTTCACTCCATTTGAATGCTAATATGATGCTTAATGTTCCAACGTTGACAAGTTGCATAGTTGTCGACGCTATTTATTCAATAGTCTTTGCTATCTGTCCTAGTTTTTATCTCCACTTAATAGTATGTGTTCATATATCTTGTGAACAACCAAAAAACCTTCAATGACATCAATGACAACCTTATCAAATCTCTAGCATTATTTCTCAAATGGAGGCCCTAATTTTTGTAAAAAATTAAGGCTCCATCAGGCGGAATGAGGTTGTCACTAGCATTTACTAGGCCAACCAAAGCCGATGGAGAAAATGATTCAATCCTAGGTTAGATGGTTTGAAAGATACGCTATTGAGCCACTCTCAATTGACCCTCATTGCAAGTTTCGGCATTGACTGAGATCACCTTTCCAAATTCAAACAAAGTCAAATCACCCAAAACTGAGAGAGGTTATTGTAGACCTCGAAAACATGATCCTGTAGTATCTAACAATTTTTTGATACCTCTCATGAGGTCTGAGATACAAGCACTACAAGATCGCTACCTAATTGTGCTTAGTGCACCTTGGGGTCACTTGGGTTGAGCATGGTCATGAGCGTTCCAGTGACTCTATGGGCAGAATGGGGCTGTCACTAGCATTTACCTAGCCAACCAGAGCTGATGGAGCAGATGGTTCGATGCCAAGTTGGACGGTTTGAAAGATACGCTGCTGAGCCACTTTCAACTGACCCTCACTGCAAGTTTTGGAATCGACTGAGATCACCTTGCCAAATGCAAACAAAGATGAATCGCCCAAAACTAGGAGAGGTTATTGTAGACCTCAAAAACATGATCTCATAGCACCTAACAGTTTTTTGATACCTCTCACGAGGTCTGAGATACGAGCTCTACAAGATCACTGCCCAATCATGCTTAGTGCACCTTGCGGTCACTTGGGTCGAGCATGGTCACGAGCATTCTGATGACTCTATGGGTAGAATAGGGTTGTCACTAGTTTTTACCTAGCCAACCAGAGCCAATGGAGCAGATGGTTTGATGCTAGGTCATATGGTTTGAAAGATACGCTACTAAGCCACTTTCAACTGACCCTCACTACAAGTTTTGGCATCGACTGAGATAGCCTTGCCAAATGCAAACAAAGTCGAATCACCCAAAACTGAAATAGGTTATTGTAGACCTCAAAAAAAAAATCCTATAGCATCTAATGGTTTGTCCATACCTCTCACGAGGTCCAAGATACTAGCCCCGCAAGATCACTACCCAATCGTACTTAGTGCACCTTGGGGTCATTTGGGTCGAGCATGGTTGCAAGCATTCCGATGACTCTGTGGGTAGAATGAGGTTTTCACTAGCATTTACCCAGCCAATTGGAGCCAATGGAGTAGATGGTTTGATGCTAGGTCAAATGGTTTGAAAGATACGCTGCTGAGCCGCTTTCAAGTGACCCTCAGTGCAAGTTTTGGCATCAACTGAGATCGCCTTGCCAAATGCAAATGAAGTCGAATCACCTAAAATTGAGAGAGGTTATTGTAGACCTCAAAAACATGATCCCATAGCACCTAATGGTTTTTAGATACCTCTCATGAGGTCTAAGCTATGAGCCCCGCAAGATCGCTGCCCAATCGTGCTTAGTGCACCTTGGCGTCACTTGGGTCAAGCATGGTTGCGAGTGTTCCAGTGACTCTATGGGCATAATGGGGTTGTCATTGGCATTTACCCAGCCAACTAGAGCTGATGGAGTAGATGGTTTGATGCCAGGTCAGATGGTTTGAAAGATACGCTACTGAGCCACTTTCAACTAACCCTCACTGCAAGTTTTGGCATCAACTGAGATCACCTTGCCAAATGCAAATGAAGTCGAATCACCCAAAACTGAGAGAGCTTATTGTAGACCTCAAATAAATGATCTCATAGCACCTAAAAATTTGTCAATACCTCTCATGAGGTCCAAGATATGAGCCCCATAAGATCACTTCCCAATCATGCTTAGTGCAGCTTGGGGTCACTTGGGTCAAGTGTGGTCGCGAGCGTTCCGGTGACTCTATGGGTAGAACGGGATTGTCACTGGAATTTACCTAGCCAACTGGATCCAATGGAGTAGATGGTTTGATTCCAGGTCAGATGGTTTGAAAGATACATTGCTAAGCCACTTTCAACTGACCTTCACTGCAAGTTTTGGCATCGACTGAGATCACCTTGCCAAATGCAAACGAAGTCGAATCACCCAAAATTGAGAGAGGTTATTGTAGACCTCAAAAGTATAATCTTGTAGCACCTAATAGTCTATCAATACCTCTCATGAGGTTTGAGATATGAGCCCCACAAGATCACTACCCAATCGTGCTTAGTGCACCTTGCGGTCACTTGGGTCAAACATGGTCATGAGCATTCTGGTGACTCTGTGGGTAGAATAGGGTTGTCACTGGCATTTACCTGGCCAACCAAAGCTGATGGAGTAGATGGTTTGATGCCAGGTCAGATGGTTTGAAAGATAGGCTGCTGAGCCACTTTCAACTGACCCTCACTGCAAGTTTTGGCATCGACTGAGATAGCCTTGCCAAATGCAAACAAAGTCAAATCACCCAAAATTGAGAGATTTTATTTTAGACCTTGAAAACATGATCTCATAGCACCTAACATTTTGTCAATACCTCTCATGAGGTCTGAGATACGAGCCCTGCAAGATCGTTGCCCAATCATGCTTAGTGCACCTTGGGGTCACTTGGGTCAAGCGTGGTCACGAGCGTTGCGGTGACTCTATGGGCATGATGGGGTTTTCACTAGCATTTACCTGGCTAACTAGAGCCAATGGAGTAGATGGTTCAATGACAGGTCAGACGGTTTGAAAGATATGCTTCTGAGCGACTTTCAACTGACCCTCACTGCAAGTTTTGGCATCGACTGAGATCACCTTACCAAATGCAAATGAAGTCGAATCACCCAAAACTGAGAGAGGTTATTGTAGACCTCAAAAATATGATCTTGTAGCACCTGATAGTTTTTCAATACCTCTCATGAGGTTTGTGAGATGAGCCTCGCAAGATCATAGCCCAATCATGCTTAGTGCACCTTGGGGTCACTTGGGTCGAGCATGGTCGCGAGTGTTCCGGTGACTCTGTGGGTAGAACAAGGTTGTCACTGGCATTTACCTAGCCAACCAAAGCTAATGGAGTAGATGGTTCGATGCCAGGTTAGACAATTTGAAAGATACGCTACTGAGCCACTTTCAACTGACCCTCACTGCAAGTTTTGGCATTGACTGAGATCGCCTTGCCAAATGCAAATAAAGTCAAATCGCCCAAAATTGAGAGAGGTTATTGTAGACCTCAAAAGGATGATCTCGTAGCACCTAATGGTTTGTCAATACCTCTCATGAGGTCTAAGATATGAGCCCTGCAAGATTGCTGCCCAATCATGCTTAGTGCACCTTGGGGTCACTTGGGTTGAGTGTGGTCGCGAGCATTCCGGTGACTCTATGGGAAGAATGGGGTTGTCATTTGTGTTTACCCAGCCAATGAGAGCCAATGGAGTAGATGGTTCAATGCCAGGTTAGACGGTTTGAAAGATACATTGCTGAGCCACTTTCAACTAACCTTCACTACAAGTTTTGGCATCGATTGATATTGCCTTGCCAAATGAAAATAATGTCGAATCACCCAAAACTAAGAGAGGTTATTGTAGACCTCAAAAACATGATCATGTAGCACCTAATGGTTTTTTGATACCTCTCACTAATGCAGAGGTAACAACAAGAAAGTGGAGTGCCCTTCTCTTAGCTCCCACAACTCACCAACCAACTACAAAGTCTTAAGGGTATTCCCAAACTCTTATGATGGTGTAACACACCAATTAAATGGAATTTTATCCCAATAAACTCCCTTTGCAAAGTTATAGTCTCAATCAAACTTCAATGCCTTTTTGGCTTTAGGGACACTAGGCCTAAAACTAACTTATTGTTAGAACTCTTCACCAGTGGACTTCCTAACCACTCCCAAGCATGTAGATGGTCCTCATATGACCTATGGCCTCTAAAATAACCCTTGTTTTACTCCCATAATAACCGCACCATAGCAAAATAGACCTACACGCCAATTTCCTTGTAGCCTTCTCAACATAGGTTTTCTTTTCGAACTTTTTCACAACTGAGTATCTTGACACAATCAGGGAATTTTCAAACACCCATTTAGAAGCTATTTAAGATCTCAAATCCTTGCCTTCCAACTCCATTCCAGGACCACCTAACACCCACCTTGGACACAGACCTAATTAGCCTAGTTAGGCTTGGTTTACAAAGCAAGTATGAGGTATAGGGTTCATGGAACTGATACAGGGCTTTAGATACTCTTCTCTAATTCCAAATGACTCAACACCACCATTTCTTCACTCACTTATCTACTCTATACACTTCTTTACAATTTTCTCCTACTTTCTAGACTGAATCCTCACAAAAATTCAGTCTAGGGCCTAATGCATGAGGGCCTTGCCCTTCGAGCCAATGCATGAGCCTTTGGAATCCATTGGAATATAGACCTAACTTTCATTTTCCAAATTCTTACATAAAACCTATGGTTAGAATGCAAGTTAGGCCGACATTAGTGTTCAGGGCCCTAGAAAAGTTTGTTTCTTGAACTATTTTGAGAAAAACTGAGATAACTTTAACCAATGAATCTAAATCTCTACCAAATCAATAGTAAGGTGAAATAACATGCAATGAAATATTTTCACATGAAAATCTCATCTGTGTAAGCCTGTACACGCCTATACAATTCTGAGAAATGGCTCAAAAATGGTTTGTATTCCTCATTTATGGCACCAGTTTACAAAAATCAACTTCTTACCATTATGGTTCAAAGTGAAAAGCATATATAACCTTCAAAATGAAGTTATATCAATTGGAGAACCTATTTGACTCTTGGGTTTCCAATTCTAATCTCTTGAGCAACTTTTAGAAAGTTGCAACAATAACTTTTATTGCATTTTTGCAATTTTTTTGAACTCGATAGAGTTTATGATTTCTCTTTGAGATCAAAACTTATCAACATTATTTTTAAAGTAAATATAATCTAAAATTAACCTTTAAAAATCCATAAGCCTAACCTAGCAAATTATCACTAACTAGGTAAACCCTATGACCTAAGGTATCTTAGGCTTATAACATTGCCAAAAGATCCTTGATCATACATCAGGGTTTTCAAACCAAAATTAGGATGATCTATTTAGATCCATCCTATTTATTAAAAACACAAAGAAATTCAAATTCCTACTAGTGGAGGATTCCCTACACCACTCACAAGGTCCGAGATATGAGCCCCGCAAGATTGCTACCCAATCGTGCTTAGTGCACCTTGGGGTCACTTGGGTCAAGCGTGGTCGCGAGTGTTTCATTGACTCTGTGGGTAGAATGGGGTTGTCCTTTGCATTTACCTAGCCAACCAAAGCTGATGGAGCAGACAGTTTGATGCCAAGTCAAATGGTTTGAAAGATACGTTGCTGAGCCACTTTCAACTGACCCTCACTGCAAGTTTTGGCATCGACTGAGATCACCTTGCCAAATCCAAATGAAGTCGAATCACCCAAAACTAAGAGAGGTTATTGTAGACCTTGAAAACATGATCCTGTAGCACCTAATAGTTTGTCGATACCTCTCACAAGGTCTAAGATATGAGCCCCACAAGATCACTGCCCAATCGTGCTTAGTGCACCTTGGGGTCACTTGGGTCGAGCGTGGTCGCGAGTGTTCTGGTGACTCTGTGGGAAGAAAAAGGTTGTCACTGGCATTTACCCAGCCAATTGGAGCTAATGGAGTAGAAGTTTTGATGCCAAGTCAGATGGTTTGAAAGATACGCTGCTGAGCCACTTTCAACTGACCCTCACTGCAAGTTTTGGCATTGACTGAGATCACCTTGCCAAATGCAAACAAAGTTGAATCACCCAAAACTGAGAGAGGTTATTGTATACCTTAAAAACATGATCCTGTAGCACCTAATAGTTTATTGATACCTATCATGAGGTCTGAGATACAAGCCACGGAAGATCGCTACCCAATCGTGCTTAGTACACCTTGGGGTCACTTGGGTCGAGCATGGTCGCGAGCATTTTGGTGACTCTGTGGGTAGAATGGGGTTGTCAAAGGTGTTTACCCGGCCAACTAGAGCTGATGGGGTAGACGGTTCGATGCCAGGTCTAATGGTTTGAAAGATACGCTGTTGAGCCACTTTCAACTGACCCTCACTGCAAGTTTTGGCATCGACTAAGATCACCTTGCTAAATGCAAATGAAGTCGAATCGCCCAAAACCAATAGAGGTTATTGTAGACCTCGAAAACATGATCCTGTAGCACCTGATGGTTTGTTAATACCTCTCATGATTTCTGAGATATGAGCCTCGTAAGATCGCTGCCAGTTTGAAAGATACATTGCTGAGCCACTTTCAACTGACTGTTAGTGTTATGTTTGAAATTTGAACTGTGAAATTAATCATGATTAAGCTTGTGAAATTTGAACTGTGGAGCTTATTATGTTTGAGGTTTAACTTTTATAGATTGTTTGAAATGACAAAAAATAATATCATTAAAGCATTAGAAGCAAAAATCAAACATGTAAGAATTCAAACCATGCAAATGACATAAATATATGACATGTAAGATCCCTTCTTGGCACTATTGGCCACCCATACATGATTTTGGTCATAAGTCCTTATGAAGAGTTTTAGGACATTTAACTTTTAAATCAAATTGATTGTTACAAATTGCCATTATAGGCTTCAAAAGATTTTAATTAACCATTAAGGATCCTTTTGTCCTTCTATCTCTGATTGGATCCATGGTGACTGTAGGCATCTTCATAGGTGCTCCTACACAAGATACAATCCACATACAAAACCAAGTTTATTGACTCAAAATACAATCTAAGAAAGGTCAAATTAATGTATTGAAATTAAGCTTAACAAACTTAGAAAATAATGCACTAAGTTAACTTATTACCTAGTCAAGTTTTTCTAAAGGGTCATCTCTTTGCTTCAGGGTCTCCAATAGTGCTTCATGATCAGTAGTAGTAATAGTCCAAAGTTCTTTTTTCTTGGGTCTTCCTTGATGCTTTGACAACTTGACATTTGTTGCTATAACAAGGTGTGAATACATGAGAATAGTTTTGTGCTTCTCATAGTCTTCAAATGCGGGAACTCCATTCTTTCAAATCATGTATGTTCGCAGCCATGTTCCCGCAACAACAACTAAACCAGTAGGATATGTGAACCCATCACCATCTGTCATCAGTTGTACAAGCTTCTATTTACCTTATACACAACGTGCTAACCAACAATCTGACCTCTCATCATTCCCCTGCAATGCAACCAATGCAAAAATATCCCATGGCTTCAGAAGATCTGAAAGATGGTCATAGTCAACTAAAGTGTCCATGTCATCATTTCTTATAGAGAGTGTTAAAGATAAAGGAGTCAGATACTATGGAACCCATGTATCCACCCACTCACTTGACTCGAAATGATCCCAATCATACTGAAAACACATGGGGAAAAAACAAGCCAACTCTCGTGTCCAAATGGTCCATGTACTACTATTGGAGCTTCAAAATGAATGCATTTTTGAAGAGTCTTTCACTGTTTGACAATCCAATCTATCTCCTATAGTTCCCTCCTCAACCAACCAAAAGAATCTATGCACTGTAGAATCAAGAGTCCCCCCTTGTGACAATGCTAAAGTACACCAATCAACAATAGAATGAGCATCAAGAAGTAGAGCACCTAAAATCCTTAATTGCTCCTTAATTAGAGCTCTCTTCACACACGCACCTACTCCATCATGCTCCCCTTTCCCATGCCTTGACTCAAAAAAACTCCAAATATGAGGTACACCTCTTTCCACATGTATTCTACACAACCAATAAAACATTTTGGCATTCTTAAATTGACTAGTGCAATTATCCGACCAAATGAGATGCCTATCCATAGCAATACCATTTTCTTGCAAGAAGTTAAAATAGTTTTGGAAACAATGTTGAACAAACTCATGAGAGTGAGACCTGTCGTCGCTCATATAAAAATGGTACTCTCTGATTATCTTTCACTCATATTTTGTGCTATCAGTGGACTATCTATATGTCATGTGTACAAAAATAGCAACCTAAATGGAATTGTAATATTGAGCTTGAGTCTCATTTTGGGGCTGCAATGTATAGTTCTCTACAAAGTCTACAACGGATATAATAGTTCCAATGGGGAAAGTGTCCTTACATGTCCTGAATTGTTGATCCAACCATTGAGACCTATGACTATTCCTTGCATACTTGTAAAAAAGATTTGTCTTGAAATCTGAGATAAAATCAGCAACATTGTATTCTTTTGCAACTAACTCACATCTAGAGCCTTCACCTCCACTCTTCAATGTATATTTCACTGTTTCATATACCTTTTTTTGGATGAGTGTCTTTTCAAAATTATGTTCCAAACCCTCATGAAAAAATGTTCTAAACTTGGACAAGCCACCACATTCTGAGTGCTTGGCATTTAAGCAATATTTTTTATAAAATAAACAACCATCATCTCTATGACATAAAAATTGATCTAGCAAGTCTCTTGATGATTTGGGAAGACCACTTGCACCACAATCCTCTAACATTTCATTAGTATGAAAAGTAGAATGAATGGATCGTAATAATTCATGATGCATTGAAAACTCAACATGATATTTGCAACAACATGTATTTTGAATCTTAAGGGGTATACAATAAAATGGCTTCACAGATTCAAAAGACCTTTGTGATATTTTCAATGTTGGATGTGTATCACAAAAAATTTTATACAACATTGTCTGACTTACCTCCACATAATGTTTAGGATGTGGAGTACGGTCTCAATTGCCAACTCTCAACTTCAAGACATCCTTCACATTTGGTGACACTCTTGAGTTAGCATCCCAAAATTGTTGAATTTCATCCTTGACAACATCTGTTAGCTTCTTATTGAAACATGGAAGTCTCCCACCATAAGCCCATGTATCGATTTGAAGCAGATCATCAAGTCTTTCTCTTCTTGCAAGTGCTCTACCCAAATTTTTACGGTCTATATTGAAGTCAACACAAGTTTGTCTCATCAAACGAGCCTTTCTCAACTAATGACTTACTAAGGAGGTTGTAATAACCCTATGAGCAACTCTCTTGTCTTTTTCTCTGCTAGTCTTCCCAATGCTATTGAGAGCATTGAAAAGATTCTTCACAACAATGGAATTTCTCTCCTTTTTCTTGTTCACACGAATCTTCAATTTCACAAGCACAGGTCTCATCTTTTGCATCTTTAATAACTGTACAAAAATTTGACATTTCTCAACCAATGTCTTGATTCGAAAAAATTGATCATAAAGTCTTGAAGCCAACAACCTAACGGTTCTATGTGACCTCTTTCCTTCTGAATTATTCATAATGTTCTCCTCAATTTCAATTAACCATTTAGGTGTTCTTGAAAGCCTCGAATTTGAAGATTGATTATCTTTATTGCAAGGGACTTCATTTCACATATAATTTGGAGATGTATAACATTCATGTGGTTCTTGTGCAACATTTTCGTTCCCAAAGTCTACATTTTCAATCTCCATCTGTGCATTTTCAAATTGAACATCCTCTTCACTTACATCTACATTTATGGGGTCACCTTCATTAATGTTTAACATACCTTCTCTCCTTCTTCAGTGATTTTCCATATTTTTTTCCCTATATGCTTGAATTTCATCATCTGTCAGCTTCCTCTTGCGTTTAGCCTTTCAATGACTATTGCTTCCCATGGTGAGACCACAAGTCGACAAAAATCAAACAATGGGCCCCAAATCACATTTTTTGTTCTGCAACGCGTGAAAAAAGTATAAAATCCCATGATTGTCTAGTCTATGGAGACAGGGAATATTTTGGTCAAATATTACCTAGCAAAAATTGGATATCCGATTCCATATCGGGTACCCGATATTCCCAGGTTGATGAAAAAAGGGCGGGAGCAAATCAAAAAAATTGAACTTTTACATATATTGATGTATATAATATATATATAGAAAAGAGGCATATGAGATATATAATGTATATTATATATATACTAATGTATTATAATAGAGTAATGTATTATATGTAATAATGTATTAAATATACTAATATATAATATATTATATATACAATAACATGTATATAATATATATATATAATACATATACTAATATATTATATATAATATTACAAATTTTGGAGAGTCTCTTGCAGAAATATGGAAATTATAATCTTCCTCCTAGAGCATACATTAATGAAGTTCTTCATGCCTTAGCAGAGGAAGCCAGATAGATTTTTGAAGCTTACGGTACTACATACAGAAATGCGGTATGTATTTTTTGCCTAAATTTTTTTCTCATATCTTTTAGGTCTTTAAAGGTGGTTGGCTAAATCTTTGTATTAAATGTTCCTTTTACAGGTGTCATAAACCCTAGCTACGTAGAAATGGAGGCTTTGAAGAATAGTTCACTAGAGGCAGAGAGAGAGACTTTATAGGGATCATGGGGACTCGCTAGGGATCATAGTATGGACTCCTTAAGACACACTTGAGCACACCAATGTGTCAATAGGGTCATGGGGACTCCCTAGGGGTCCTAGTATTCCTTATCACGTGTTAGGACCCCTAAGGAGTCCCCATGACCCCTTTTGACACATTGGAACGTTCAAGTGTGTCATAAGGGGTCCTACAACCCCTTAAGGCACACTTGAGAGTTCTAATGTGTCAAAAGGGGTCACGGGGACTCCCTAGGGGTCCTAGTATGTCTTATCACATTTTAGGACCCCGAGGGAGTCCCCATGACCCCTTTTGACACATTGGAATGCTCAAGTGTGTCCAAAGGGGTCGTAGGACCCCTTAAGACACACTTGAGCATTTCAATGTGTCAAAAGGGGTCATCAGGACTTCCTAGGGGTCTTAACATGTGATAAGGTGTACTAGGACCCCTAGGGAGTCCCCATGACCCCTTTTGACACATTGGAATGCTCAAGTGTCTTTGAAGGGGTCCTAAGACCCCTTCAGACACACTTGAGCATTTCAATGTGTCAAAAGGGGTCATGGGGACTCCCTAGGGGTCCTAACATGTGGTAAGGTGTACTAGGACCCCTAGGGAGTCCCCATGACCCCTTTTGACACATTGGAATGCTCAAGTGTATCTGAAGGGGTCCTAAGACCCACTAAGACACACTTGAGCATTCCAATGTGTCAAAAGGGGTCATGGGGACTCCCTAGGGGTCCTAGTACACCTTATCATGTGTTAGGAACCCTAGGGAGTCCCCATGACTAGTTTTGACACATTGGAATGATCAAGTGTGTCGTAAGGGGTCCTAAGACCCCTTTGGACACACTTGAGCATTCCAATGTGTCAAAAGTGGTCATGGGGACTCCCTAGGGGTCCTAACACGTGATAAGGCATACTAGGACCCCTAGGGAGTCCCCATGACCCCTTTTGACACATTGGAATGCTCAAGTGTGTCATAAGGGGTCTTAGGACCCCTTCAGACACACTTGAGCATTCTAATGTGTCAGAAGGGGTCATGGGGACTCCCTAGGGGTCCTAGTACACCTTATCACATGTTAGGACCCTTAGGGAGTCCCCGTGACCCCTTTTGACAGATTGGAATGCTCAAGTGTGTCCGAAGGGGTCATAGGACCCCTTAAGACACACTTGAGAATTCCAATGTGTCAAAAGGGGTCATCAGGACTTCCTAGGGGTCCTAACGCATGATAAGGCATACTAGGACCCCTAGGGAGTCCCCATGACCCCTTTTGACACATTGGAATGCTCAAGTGTGTCTGAAGGGGTCTTAGGACCCCTTAAGACACACTTGAGCATTCTAATATGTTGAAATGGGTCATGGGGACTCCTTAGGGGTCTTAACACATGATAAGGTGTACTAAGACCCCGAGGAAGTCTCCATGATGCCTTTTGACACATTGGAATGCTCAGGTGTGTTTGAAGAGATCGTAGGACACCTTAAGACACACTTGAGCATTCCAATGTGTCAAAATGGGTCATCGGGACTTCCAATGGGTCCTAACATGTGATAAGGTGTACTAGGACCCCTACGGAGTCCCCATGACCCCTTTTGACACATTGGAATGCTCAAGTGTGTCTGAAGGGGTCGTAGGACCCCTTAAGACACACTTGAACATTCCAATATGTCAAAAGGGGTCATGGGGACTTCCTAGGGATCCTAACGCATGATAAGGCATACTAGGACCCCTAGAGAGTCCCCATGACCCCTTTTGACACATTGGAATGCTCAAGTGTGTCTTAAGGGGTCTTAGGACCCCTTAAGACACACTTGAGCATTCCAATATATCAAAAGGGGTCATGTGGACTCCCTAGGGGTCTTAACATGTGATAAGGCATAGTAGGATCCCTAGGGAGTCCCCATGACCCCTTTTGATACATTGGAACTCTCAAGTGTGTCTAAAGGGGTCGTAGGACCCCTTAAGATACACTTGAGCATTCCAATGTGTCAAAAGGGGTCATCGGGACAACCTAGGGGTCCTAATGCATGATAAAGCATACTAGGACCCCAAGAGAGTCCCCATGACCCCTTTTGACACATTGGAATGCTCAACTGTGTCTTAAGGGGTCTTAGGACCTCTTTTGACACACTTGAGTGTTCCAAAGTGTCAAAAGGGGTCATGGGGACTCCCTAGGGGTCCTAACATGTGATAAGGTGTACTAGGACCCCTAGGCAATCCCCATGACCTCTCTTGACACATTGTAAGGCTCAAGCATGTCTTAAGGGGTCCTAGGACACCTTTGGACACACTTGAGTGTTCCAATGCATCAAAAGGAGTCATGGGGACTCCCTAGGGGTCCTAATGCATGATAAGGCATACTAGCACCCCTAGGGAGTTCCCATGACCCCTTTGGACACATTGGAATGTTCAAGTGTGTCTAAAGGGGTCCTAAGACCCCTTCGAACACACTTGAGTGTTCCAATGTGTTAAAAGTGGTCATGGGGACTCCCTAGGGGTCCTAATGCATGATAAGGCATACTAGGACCCATAGGCAGTCCCCATGATCCCTTTTGACACATTAGAATGCTCAAGTGTGTCTTAAGGGGTCTTAGGACCCCTTCAAACACACTTGAGCATTCCAATGTGTCAAAAGGGGTCATGGGGATTCCCTAGGGGTCCTAACATGTGATAAGGCATACTAGGACCCCTAGGGAGTCCCCATGACCACTTCTGACACATTGGAATGCTCAAGTGTGTCTGAAGGGGTCTTATGACCACTTAAGACACACTTGAGCATTCTAATGTGTCAAAAGGGGTCATGGGGACTCCCTACGGGTCCTAACATGTGATAAGGCATACTAGAACCCCTAGGGAGTCCCCATGACCCCTTTTGATTCATTTGAATGCTCAAGAGTGTCTTAAGAGGTCTTAGGACACCTTCAGACACACTTGAGCATTCCAATGTGTCAAATGGGGTCATGGGGACTCCCTAGGGGTCCTATCATGTAATAAGGCATACTTTGACCCCTAGGGAGTCCCCATGACCCCTTTTGACACATTAGAATACTCAAGTCTATTTTAAGGGGTCCTAGGACACCTTCGAACACACTTGAGCATTCCAATGTGTCAAAAGGGGTCATGGGGACTCCCTAGGGGTCCTAATGCATGATAAGGCATACTAGGACCCCTACCCCTTTTGACACATTGGAATGCTCAAGTGTGTCTTAAGAGGTCATAAGACCCCTTAAGACACACTTGAGCATTCCAATGTGCCAAAAGGGGTCATGGGGACTCCCTAGGGGTCATAGTATATCTTATCATGCGTTAGGACCCCTAGGGAGTCCCCATGAGCCCTTTTGACACATTGGAATGCTCAAGTGTGTCTTAAGGGTTCCCAAGACCCCTTCAGACACACTTGAGCATTCCAATGTGTCAAGAGGGGTCGTGGGGACTCCCTAGGTGTCCTAGTATGCCTTATCACATGTTAGGACCCCTAGGGAGTCCCCATGACCACTTTTGACACATTGGAATGCTCAAGTGTGTCCAAAGGGGTCTTAGGAACCCTTAAGATAGACTTGAGCATTCCAATTTGTCAAAAGGGGTCATGGGGACTTCCTAGGGGTCATAATGTGTGATAAGGCATACTACGACACCTAGGGAGTCCCCATGACCCCTTTTGACACATTGGAATGCTCAAGTGTGTCTTAAGGGGTCTCAGGACCCTTTAAGACACACTTGAGCATTCCAATGAATCAAAAGGGGTCATGGGGACTCCCTAGGGGTCCTAGTATGCCTTATCATGTCTTAGGACCCTTGGGGAGTCCCCATGACCCCTTTTGACACATTAGATCACTCAAGTGTGTCCGAAGGGGTCCTAGGATCCTTTAAGACACACTTGAGCATTCCAATGTGTCAAAAGAGGTCATGGGGACTGCCTAGGGGTTCTAACGCATGATGAGGCATACTAGGACCCCTACGGAGTCCCCATGACCCCTTTTGACACTTTGGAAGGCTCAAGTGTGTCCGAAGGGGTCCTAAGATCCCTTACGACACACATGAGCATTCCAATGTGTCAAACAGGGTCATGGGGACTCCCTAGGGGTCCTAGTACACCTTATCATGCATTAGGACCCCTAGGAAGTCCCCATGACCCCTTTTGACACATTGGAACACTCAAGTGTGACTTAAGGGGTCTGAGGACCTCTTAAGACACTTGAGTGTTCCAATGTTTCAAAAAGGGTCATGGGGACTCCCTAGGGGTCCTAGTATGCCTTATCAAGCATTAGGACATCTAGGGAGTCCCCATGACCCATTTTGACACATTGGAATGCTCAAGTGTGTCTTAAGGGGTTGTACGACCCCTTAAGACACACTTGAGCATTCCAATGTGTCAAAATGGGTCACGGGGACTCCCTAGGGGTCCTAGTATACCGTATCATGCGTTAGGACCCCGAGGGAGTTCCCATGATCCCTTTTGACACACTGGAATGCTTAAGTGTGTTGGAAGGGGTCGTAGGACCCCTTAAGACACACTTGAGCATTCCAATGTGTCAAAAGGTTCATCGGAACTTCCTATGGGTCCTAACCCATGATAAGGCTTACTAGGACCCCTAGGGAGTCCCCCTGACCCCTTTTGACACATTGGAATGCTCAAGTGTGTCCGTAGGGGTCCTAGGACCCCTTAAGACACACTTGAACATTCCAATGTGTCAAAAGGGGTCATGGGGACTTCCTAGATGTCCTAACACGTGATAAGGCATACTAGGACCCCTAGGAAGTCCCCATGACCCCTTTTGACACATTGGAATGCTCAAGTGTGTCTTAAGGGGTCTTATGACCCCTTAAGACACACTTGAGCATTCCAATGTGTCAAAAGGGGTCATGTGGACTCCCTAGGGGTCCTAACGTGTGATAAGGCATACTAGGACCCCTAGGGGTCCTAACGTGTGATAAGGCATACTAGGACCCCTAGGGAGTCCCCATGACCCAAATGAGATGTTAGTGAATGACTTCTTCCACCAGATCTAGATTTCAATGCTTTTATGGATCTATAGGCTCAAATGTGAGCCCATAGAATTGGCCAAGAGAAAAATGTGACTGTATATCAACTGATTACAAAATGTTTAGTGGGGGAGAAAATATTGCAATGATCAAGAAGAAAATTGGCTATGGAAAATCTAGTTATGAATTCTATTAAGAATGAAACTGTTAAGGAATTGCATGAATCACAAACCATGAAAATAACCTTCTACAACAAAGAACATTCAATTTATAAAATTTATTAACTCTGAATTTAAACATCTTATCAGCATTCATGGAAGAGATTTCATTAGCATCTATGGAAGAAAATTCATTGAAACTTCAGACAAAATCATCTTAAAAAGTTCATTAACTTCAGGCAAAATCATTTAAGAAGGACAAAAAAAAAATCGTATTACTCATAAATGGTAGAGAAAGAAAATGAGATAAACCAAATTTATCATTCTTTCAATCCGCAGCTTCTCTCCGAGTGCAAAATGACAATCCATGGATCCAAAATTATGGTAAAAATTAAATTCTTTGAGTAAGTCATTCAGAAGCGCGTAGAATACTGTAACACGTGATGATTTATAGAGAATTTATGATGGACTATGTTGTGCAAAAGCCCGCAATCCCTATGATATCTCAGAGTACTGATGAGAAGCAATGGCGAAAGTCTGAGATAGAGGTGGCGTTGGCATTGAAGCGGCAAGACATTCTGCATAATATCAAGGCAGCACCATCAAAATGATAAGGCTTTCCTCATAATGTCACGCCGCCACTAATCTCTTCTTTAAATTTATTAATGTGGTCAGTGCTACGGTGCCTACATAATTTCTAGTACAACTGCTCATTTTACCAAACTCTTCCCCACTCTCCATAATCTTCGGCCGGTTCAAAGGTCCGTCTGGTTGTTCTTGTTTAACCTCCCAATGACTTTGTTGAGCTGTCGGATTATCAAAAGGTGTGGTACAATTGTTTGGTGACCATAATCTATTTCGAGAACCTTTGCAATTTAGTGTTCCGGTTGAAAAAGAAAGGAAAGATACCATTTCATAGCCACAGGCGGTGGAAATAGAGTGATTCTCTTGCCCTCTACTTCTATAATCCTCCTCCAGTGAACTATTCTTCAAAGCCTCCATTTCTGCGTAGCTAGGGTTTTTGGCACCTATAAAAGGCACAACTATGCCCCTCTAGGGACTCATGCTCATGCTTAGAATCATATTAAATAATATTTAAAATGTAAAATGTATATTATATAATATTTAATATATAATATATAGTTTTTGATATTAATATATAATTAAATAATATTTAATGTAACATGTATATTATATAATATTTAATATATATAATATATAATCTAATATATAGTTTTTAATATTAATATATATTAAATAATATTTAATGTAAAATATATATTATATAACATTTAATATATAATTGATATTATATAATATTTAATATATCTAATATATATCTAATAGATATATATCTAATATATATCAAATATATATATGTTTATGAAGGATGGAGAAATGGGAGGGATAAAGTGGAGGCAAAGTGAAAATTCAAAATTCTGTGTCATATTTGGGTAAATATCAGGTACCCGATTAGGCTTGGTATTGCTTTGTGCACGAAACCTACATGGTCAACTATAGGAATGTCTCAAATACATGTTTTTCTCCTGTTTCTCTGAGTTCCAGACTTTGACAATGTAGCTGATGACTTTTTTTCACCCGAATTTGATAAAATGAAAAGGGTATCTTAAGTAGATTATCAACTTTCTATCAATATAATTGCTGTCAAATTTTGAATTCGGTAAGTAATTATTAGTTATTTTTCAATTGAGCTACCTCTAAAGTGTTGATTTATATACTGATTGAAAAATGAATATAACTTTCAAACAATATAACATTTTTGAAATCTGAAAAATGCGTCACATTCTACGCTTCACCTACTATAAGGAAAAAAAATAAATTTGAATTTTGTAAAGTTTTGTATGAGTTAAGGTGGTCAGACACAGGAGTTTTTTTATTTTGAAAACGTTGCAGCAAAAAATTCATAATTAATTATTTTTTTGGAATAAAATTACAAAAAAATATGCGTCACATCCGGACATGAGTCTACTACTTATATATAAAATCTAATAATAAAATATTATCATTTGATTATGATTAAGGTGGTCAGACATACACCTACTTCTTATTTTTCTCCTAAAATTTTTGTACTGCTGCATTGAAATCTATACTTTTCACCAATCATACTAACTTTTTCTCAAAAAAGGCCTAGTAGTTTAGAAACTACATTAAATTTTCTACAGATTCTATTCTTACAAATTTTTGATATTAGGTTCATAGCTAGTTGAAATTTTCACGTCAAGTTGACTAACCCTGATTTGCTAATTTTTCATTGCCACTTAAGGGCATAGTTTGGCCCCTCATGATCTTGCACATACCCATTATCTAATACTGATTTAGTAATGTAGTGATTAAACATATTAAGTCTATTCAACTTACAACATTTTTTCACAAAGTTTTAGGATGTATGTTTGGTATGTGTATGGTACATTTCATATTACTCGAGTTGCCATCAATGCCAAAGGGAGAGATTGTTGGACTACAACTAATTTGGAATCTGATTCAAGAATCTGTGATTGTAAGATCACTAAGGAGTTTCTGATTAGATATGTAATATGATTAAATTATTATTATGTTGTCATTGATGTCAACTAGTTTGACAACACTTATCTTGTAAGTTAATATACCGAGACATCTGAAGAAAGTTGAAAGAGATGAAGAACAAAGAAATCTACATGAGGAAAGATATATATGATAGATGAGGATAAGGAACACATTGAGTAACTTGTTGATGAGTCTATGACATGATGATATTGACTTTATTATGTTGCATTCATCTATGATGAAGTATAGAGCTGAAAGACACAATGCAGTGTTGTCAATAAATGAAGCATTTCTAGTATACACCGACGGAGTGTAGTGTATACTGATCGCAGTATTAACTGAGTAGTGTTCACTGATGCATTTCTTTGTTAACTGAGTAGAACAAAATGAATTAAATGATTATTTTAGCCAATAAGATTGATGAGCTAACAAGAGTATAACATCGAGGTAACAGATAATGTTTGTTACATAGATCAACGGCTGACAAAATTCAGGGAAGATCTAACGGAGAAGATTGAAATGTGTTATTGACACAAGTACCGAGAAAGTTTGAAGTGGCAAAATCTATGAATGAGGTTAAGCGGAAAAATTTGATGGTGTTGAAGAAAATGATTTACTCATCTATATAAGAGAACATAATTTCTTTATGAAATAAGGTTGGAAGAAGAAGAAGCTACAGGATTATCATGTGAACAAGGTTTTCATACATTCTGATCATACTGGTTAGTAAGAACCGAGCTACAAAGTAATTACCAAGCTACAGAGAGTAGTTACTGACGGACAGTAAGTTGATACAGTATTGAATCTAAAGTGAATTATTGATCAGAAGGATTTGTATGATCTAAATATTGATCTACAATCTACAATTGAAGTTGTATTAAGGTAGGTCATTTACTGTTACATATTTAACCATTGTATACAGTCAAAATCTCTTAACCAAGTTGACTCTAAAAGTCTTATGATGTATCATTCATAGAATGAACATTGTTATCCTGTCAACGCCATAGTGAATGTTGGTTGGATGATAAATTCTAGTCTAAAATCCTCTAACAAGGTCACACCTGACAGTGTGTTTGTAACCTTTAACAGGGTTGGGTCTTAACTGACCTCACTTCATAATAGTGAACAATTTTGGGTTGCCGGTCCCAGGTGGTTTTTCCCTTTACAGGGTTTCCACATTAAATCTCTTATGTTATGTATTGATTGTGATATTTTTTTGTTATCATTCTTTACATATTACATGTTAGATTTGATTTGTAAACTATTATAGTATTAGACTGGTAATTGGTAAAAGCACAGACAGTGAGAGTTATTATTGCTTACTGACGAGCAGAAATTGAAGAAATAGTTTTGAATTATACATTTTGTTTTGCGACACTGGATAACTGATTCACCCCCCTCTCATTTATTCTAAGAGATTCATCATACTTGACAAGGGAGGAGGTTAACAGTTTTGGTTTTCCTCTACACACCTGAGAGGTGATAGGGTCACTTCTCAAATTACCCTAGGTCTCTGATGCAGGAGCATCCTAGGTGTAACAGAAATCTTGCATCGCGCAAAAATATTTCTGGCTGAATAGTTATAAAATGGAATCTCACCTATTCAAATATAATGTATGGGGGAACTATGAGATCCACTCCTAAATCCAAATTCCCAAAGGAGAGATCCAATTTGATCAACCAAAAGGTTAATGCACAATCAAATTAATCTATGGAGAATATGAAAGAGAGAAAAATCCTATATTTCCCTATGGAGAATTGTGCTTGAAATCTGAAATAATTGAAATAGAAGTACTAACCTCAAATTAGGGAAAATATGGAAAATGCCAATTTTTGATGTCTGTGTGTACTTTCGAGCAATCCTACGACCAATTTTGGACTGGAAATGCCGAGATGAAGAAAACCCAAAAATCTTTTATCTTTCTGACAATAGGTAGTCTTTGACCCTCATAAAAGGTCAAATCCTAGATTCTTTATTTTAAGGTCGATTCTGACTTTGTTCATAGATCTTAGAAGTTCACCAAAAAGGGTATCCAAATCCGCTCTCAAATCTAAAATTCCACACTTGTACTTACAAGAAAATGGGGGGTTTGCCTTTGTCAAACCCTAATTTAGGAATTAACCTTGAAATTGAATTGAAATGTACTGTACATAAACAAAGCAATTGAAACAATTCACCTCACTTATGTTGAAGTCCTTGTAGAGGATTCGAATCCTCAAATCCATAAGTAGGGATGCTCCAATGGATGTAGAATGAATGTAGGATGTCTCAAATCAATGGCATTTGATATTCAACACCAATCTTGAATTGATCTTTGCATATAAGGAGGCTTGGATGAATGTAGAAGGATGAATCTTCAAGGGGGCTCCAAAGAGATTGAATCCTTCAATGGCTAACAATGGATCTTCTTGATGGATGAATGCTTGAACACTTGCTTGCACTTGAGAGCTTTCTCATGAAATTGCTTGAGAGATGTGGATGTGTTCTCACCAAACTTGATGGAGAAAATGAGAGAGGAAGGCCTCCTTTTATAGTGAACTAGGGCACAATCTTCTAGAGGGGCCACCTTGGAGAATTGAATCCCAATTAGGTCTTAACCTTTATAAAATATACCTAGATTAAATGCAATTTAAGGATTTACCATTCCAAAACCCGAAATGGCCGACCTAGAGCCAAGAAAATAAATATCCTTGAAACCTGACACCTGGTAATCAAGGAAATTTAAAATCTGGACAGGGGGTCAAGGACAAGCTCAACTCTAACCTAGGTTAGGGTCGAGGTCAACTCTGACCTAGGTCAGGTTCGAGGTCAACTTTGATCTTGTGGTCAAAAACCTCAGGATCTTGACCCAGAATGCTAGGAAGTGCAGATATGAAGTGAAAATTAGGTGCAAAGGAAATAAGAATAGGGGGAAAAGCTAATACATGAAAAGACCTGATCAAGGTGCTTAACATGACCCCAGACCACTTACTCGGAGGGCTAAATTCTCTTATCATGGAAGTGCTTCCATTTTAAGATGATACATTAAGCCCCCACTTTAGCAAGAGAATTTACTCAATGCAAACTCTTGGTAAAGGACATCAGAATGAAAAGATAATCTTATTGTAATCTAAGGGACAAAGAGAAACCTTAAGCCCCCAGGGACTCAAGTCTTCATTGACTCCAAGATCACAATAAGAAAGACATCTCTAGAGAGAGAAAGAAAGGGTGTGATTACTTGCCCAATGAGAACTT
Source organism: Chamaecyparis obtusa (assembly GCA_027943335.1). NCBI lineage: Eukaryota > Viridiplantae > Streptophyta > Pinopsida > Cupressales > Cupressaceae > Chamaecyparis > Chamaecyparis obtusa. The sequence continues at coordinate 106,928 of BSBK01007843.1, read as the reverse complement.
ATGTCCCATGTTGAACCACACAAGGAAATAGCTCAACTAGAAAGATGGAATTGAACCGCCTAGTGAATGTGGCTACTCACTAGTCAACCCATCAAGGATTCACCATTAGGAATATTCTATTCCATAAGAATAAAACCAAAAACAACAGAGATCCAGTTCTAAGGACACCTTTGTCCTTAAGGGATCAAAATATATTTGAAACTAGAGGGATCAAGAGATCCTAAAATATAAATCCATGCTTTAAGGATTAGTTACTAATCCAAAAAGTGAGAAAAGTATCTTAAAAAATATGTGTGCATATCAAAAAGTGCATGTGTGCAATAGGTGTGCAGAGCGTATGCCCCCATGTTAAAGTCATTGCTGGCACTTTAACAGGAGTAATGGCTTTAATGGAAACATAAACAATTCCATTGATTACATTTCCACGTCGAGATGCACCCAGACGAACACAAATCAAGGGAAATATAATAGAAACATATAGAGAACATAAAAGGGGTCTACCTCTCGTGGGGTCAATATGATCATAAGATTATATATATATATATATATATATATATATATATATATATATATATATATATATATATATATATATATATATATATATATATATATATATATATATATATATATATATATATATATATATATATATATGATATTATTGCAAATGAATTGACATCATTCCCCAAAGAAAGTAGAATTATGATCACAAAGGAGGAAAGATCACATAAGATATATGAAGGAGAATCTTTTCGGACCATGACATGGAGAAAAAAAAGAATTAGTGCTACCATATCTCGAATCCAAGTAGATGACAAAAGGAAATATTTATGAACAATAGCACATTTACAACATAACATTGAACAACGCATAGAAGAATAGAGGTACATATAGAGGAATTTGAACAATAGTTTTGATTCCTTCATCACTTTGCACCAACTGAGTAACAAGGATCGTATAAAATAATCTAACAACATTTAGAAAACACATTACGGTAGAAGCACAGTACAATAGGAAAACACACAACAAAGCTACCACGAAGGACAAGCCAATCAAGCATGTCGCCTACTCTCCCCATCTTGTTGAATATCATTTAGGAAAGGTGGGTAACTCACAAGAGGGACTATATCCAACACAGTAGGAATGATAGCCAGTTCTAAACAAGATCCTCTTGAGAATCAAAATGTTCGACACTAGGTGTAAGAGTTAATTGCGATGAAAGAATATTAGTTAAATCAATGTCAATGTTAATAGTCTCATATTCATCATTAACATCATCAGTATCATCAAGAGTATCTTGTTCATCCAAATTAATCAAAATAGGATCTAAGATATGAATAGAATCATCATAATCATCCATCTTAACATCATTATTAGTAACTTCTTCTAACACATCATACATAGATTTATCCGAAGAAGGTAGAGATCTTTGAAGAATAGAACTACAAGCTTTAGCATGAGCACAACACTTCTTATGTTGTTCATTAGCAGATTGATTGCATTTTGATTTATTTGAAATAGGTTGAGAACTAGGAGGAATAATCATAGGATCCTTCAGAGGTTCTTTAGGAAGATCAATAGGATTATCAACAATAGGAGGAATAATCACAGGATCTGTCTTAGGTTGTTTAGGATGAGTGATAGAAGGAACTTGATTAACAGAACTATAAGCCATAGTTAAAGGAGGTATAGAAGGTGTAGGCAAAAGACCATGATTAAGATCCATAGGAGGTATGCTTAATTAAAGAATCTTATGATTTTTATAAGCTTGATATGAATGAAAAAGATTATCAGGTCGAGGAGGACATAAAGGTTGATATAAACTATGATTAATCATCTTCACTTCTTCATCATGAATGAACTTAAGCCACTTATGGAAAGGTGAAGCAACAACATGCATGGCATTCAACCAAGGCAAACCTAGGTTGACTTGAAATTGATCAGAAGTAGGAACCACAACAAAGGTAGTGTTCACAATTTTTCCACAAAGTTCAACCAGTAAACTAATAGAACCAAATGATGGATAAAGAAAACCATTACAAGTTTGAATCCACATATCTGATGTATTATAAGAATCATGTTGTAAGATTTTTATAAAAATATTTTCTTCAATAATCACATTGACTAAGGATGTAGGATCAACAAGACAACCATGAGTAGGTTTTTGACAAATCCTAGCAGAAATGTAAAGGGAACCATCAGGAGCTTTAATAGTCTCAGAGTCATCAAAGGTAATCAAAAGTTCCCGAGGTCTTTTATTCTTAGGTTGTTGAGGTTTAGGTTGAGTTTTCATTTTAGGTTTAGGCTTTCATCGAGGTTGAGATTGAACTTGAGATTGAATCTAAGGTTGAGGTTGAGGTTGAGGTGGAGATACAGATTGACTAACATGATCTACTTGATTAACAACATGATTGAAATCATCCATCTTTGAGTCATACACAATTTCCATAGCAGATGGTTGAGTAGTGGTATTAGTATCATGCATAGGTAAAGGATTCATATAGATTTGAAGTTTTTGATTAGGAGGAGAAATATATTTGTTACCACTACCATCAAGATTATCAACAGAGAAGGCATTAGAGTCAATTAAGTCTTGAACCTTATGTTTTAAAGAATAACACTTCTTAGTATCATGACCATTCTGATGATGATATTGACAAAAAGAATTTTGATCAAAAGATTTAGAGGTAATCATAACAGGTAAAAGAGGTCGAATAGGAGGTAAAGTAATCATATTAGAAGTTAACAACCTATTCATAATAGCATGTAAAGATTTAGAAAGAGGAGTAAACGTATGATTTAATCAAAAAGTAGTGGATGCAAAAGTGGCATTGTGAGATGGAACAACAACTTGATCAACAATTGCATTCGCTTTTTTGTTTATCTTGACATAGTTGTTGAATTTTTTAAATTTGTTTAGATTAGGAGCAACATCACTCTTATCAACTGGAATAGGAGCCATTGGAGTGTTTCTCTCAAATTGAATCACTTGTAATTGACAATGATGAAGTGTTGCACAAAGTTGTTGAAAAGAGGTAAATTTAGTAAGCATAATCTTATCTCTAATATCTTTTTGCAAATTTGAAATAAACATACATTGAATATCAATATCAGGAACAGGATAGGAAATCTGAGCATGCAAATGCTTAAATCTACCAATAAATTCAGTTAATTTTTCTTTAGCACTTTGTTTACAATGCATCAAATCAATCAAAGACACTTGCGGGCCAATGTTGTTTTGAAATTGTTGAATAAAGGAATTAGTAAGTTTTGGAAAGGAATCAATATAATGAGGCAAGGAACAATACTATTGTAAGGCCTTGTTATAGAAGGTTCTAGCAAATAGTTTGGCTAAAATCCTATGGTCATGAGTATAATCACTACAAAGGATTTGGAATGTTTTAACATGATGAACGTGATCTTCTTTTCCATTATAATTCTCAAGATGAGGCATATCGACTTGTTGAGGAACAAGAGTACGAATAATATTCAAAGACAAAGGACTTCCCATGTCACACGTAGGGATACTAAATTTGTTTTGAGTTAAGGAGGCAAGTTGTTGTTGTAAGGATGACATAGTTTGAGCCAAAATGATGATTGTTGAATCATTAGAGGAAACAGGAGGAGTAGCAACATTAGACACACTAGGTAAAGTGTAAGAAGCTGCAAAAATAGAAGACACAACTAGAGGAACACTAGGGATCACAATTGGAAGTAGATTGGAATAAGTAAAAGGAACATTATGATATTAAGGTTGTGATGTAGGAAGGGACATAGGAGGAACACTCATAGGAATAGTGGGAACTATCACAGTCACCAAAGGAGTATAGGTAGGAATACTAGGTAAAGGGTTAGAAGGAGGTTCAACACTAGTGATAGGAGGAATCAACCCTAAATCTTCAGCTTCTTGAGCTAAAGGTTTAACATTTGAATGCACAAGGTGAGTAATACCATGCACAAGGTTAACACCTTGATCACTATCATGAATAACTTTCTTAAGAGCCTCTATAGCTTGAATAGAATCTTGATTATGGTTCTCTTGAATAAGCCAATTACCTATTTTATCAAGTTCAGTTGAAATTTTTTGAACTTGTTCAGGAGGAACTTGTAAAGTGTCATCCTCATCATGAGGTGAGTGAGAAGATTTTTTCTCCATAGTAGGATTGGAATCATGAAGAATCAAATTATCATTCGGGATCCTAAGGAAAGGAGAGGAAGATTCAGGATCAAAGGCACCCATGAGTCTATGACTTCTTCTAACTGGAATGTTATAAGTAGGACTAGTAGTAGTAAAGCTCATAAATCAATGTAATGCAAATGAACTAAACTAAAAGCACATAAAGCATGAATATTTTTGTATTTTTGAAATCTAATTAGCATGCAAGATCTCACACAAAGGAGAAATCTAATACTAACAAGATTAAAGGAAATCTAACACCAAAAAGATAGAGAGTAAGCTAGTCGGGTTCACCAAAATGAATAGTTGTAAAATGGAATCAAACCTATTCAAATGTAATGTATGGGGGAAATATGAGATCCACTCCTAAATCCAAATTCCCAAAGGAGAGATCCAATTTGATCAACCAAAAGGTTAATACACAATCAAATCAATCTATGGAGAATATGAAAGAGAGAGAAAAATCCTATATTTCCCTATGGAGAATTGTGCTTGAAATCTAAAATAATTGAAATACAAGTACTAACCTAAAATTAGGGAAAATCTGGAAAATGCCAATTTTTTATGTCTATGTGTACTTTTGGGCAATTTTACAACCTATTTTAGACAAGAAATGTCGAGATGAAGAATACCCAAAAATCTTTTATCTTTTTGATAGCAGGTAGTCTTTGACCCTCATAAAAGGTGAAAGGCTAGATTCTTTATGTTAAGGTCAATTCTGACTTTGTTCACAGATCTCAGAAGTTCACTGAAAAGGGTATCCAAATCCGCTCTCAGATCTAAAATTCTACACTTGTACCTATAAGAAAAAGGAAGTTTTGTTTGTATGGGGGGTTTGCCTTGGTCAAACACCAATTTAGGAATTAACCTTGAAATTGAATTGAAATATAGTGTGCATAAACAAAGCAATTGAAACAATTCACTGCGCTTATGTTGAAGTCCTTGTAGAGGATTTAAATCCTCAAATCCACAAGTAGGGATGCTCCAGTGGATGTAGAATGAATGTAGGATGTCTCAAATCAATGGCATTTGATCTTCAACACCAATCTTGAATTGATCTTTGCATATGAGGAGGCTTGGATGAATGTAGAAGGATGGATCTTCAAGGGGGCTCCAAAGAGATTGAATCCTTCAATGGCTAACAATGGATCTCCTTGATGGATGAATGCTTGAAGACTTGCTTGCACTTGAGAGCTTGCTCATGAAATTGCTTGAGAGATGTGGATGTGTTCTCACCAAACTTTATGGAGAAAATGAGAGAGGAAGGCCTCCTTTTATAGTGAACTAGGGCACAATCTTCTAGAGGGGCCACCTTGGAGAATTAAATCCCAATTAGGTCCTAACCATTAGAAAATATACCTAGATTAAATGAAATTTAAGGATTTACCATTTTGAAACCCGAAATAGCTGACACAGAGGTGGGAAAACAAATATCCCCAAAACCAGACACCCAGAAATCAAGGAAATTTGAAATCTGGATAGGGGGTCAAGGACAAGCTCAACTCTGACCTAGGTCTGGGTCAATGTTGACTCTGACCTAGGTCAGCATTGAGGTCAAATTTCACCCATATGGTCAACTTTGACCTTGTGGTAAAAAATCTCAAGATCCTGACCCAGAATGCTAGGAAGTGCAGATATGAAGCTAAAATCGGGTGTAGAGGAAAGCAGAACAAGGGGGAAAGCTAGATACATGCAAAGAATCAATCAAGGTGTTTAACATGACCCCAAACCACTTACTTGGAGGGATAAACACTCTCATCATGGAAGTGCTTCCATTTTAAGATGATACACTGCCTTCTTTTGAATAAGGGCTATCTTGTCCAGAGCTTCTATTTTCAAAAAATTACTATTTTAGTAAGTTTTCCATTTGAGCTCAAAATGCTCTATTTTCTTCTATGGAGGTTGACTTTGGTCATATCAGCCTATCAGCAAAGTGTCATTACTAGATAAAGTCTAGTTTTGAATATATTGAAGATTTTTGGTATTGGCAGCAGGATACATAAACTTTGAACTCAGTTTTGAAGGCTTTAGAGGCTCTGAATGACTTATGGTCTCTGGAAGTTGGGCCACCTAAAATGAAAGAAAATCAATTTCCTTCAAAATTTATTTTTGAGTTCCAAAAGTTGTTTGAGACAACTCTAATGTAATAAAAATGAAAAATAAATAATTCTAAGTTTGGTCAGCCTTAATGGCTAAAATTATGGAAGCTTCTCGAGTAGTGGAAAATTGCCTATGTAAGGAATTCCCATAGTATTTTCTAGGGTAGTTCTCGGTAGATCTAGGTAATGAATTGAGGCTTTGTCCTGCAGAATACTGTAAGGAAAATGCCCATGTGGCTTTGCATATTGTAATTATGAAATTTGTAATTCCACACTTGTTGAGATAATGAGAAGCTCATTTTTTGTTCTTGCAAATTTTTATTTTTTCTTTGTTTCTATTATGTGTTTGTGGTATTAAGGGGATCACCCTTCATCATTTAGTCACTAAGAAAGGAAGAACCATGAATAGAGAACCAAGTTGTATGAAGCTACTACATGAACCAAACCAACAAGATGAGATAGTTACCGAGCTAGAGGAAAATGTGTTATTGAGTGTAGAAGGCTGACACAAGGAGAATCTTTTGATACATTGAAGTTGGACACTAAACAAATAATTATTTACAAATCTCAAGGAGATTTTATGTTAGAGCATTGGAGAATTAAATATGATGGTTACACATGATAAAAAGGTGAGATCTGCCAATGCGAATAAATTATGAAATATGCATTGGAGTAGCTAGTTCTAGCACCACTTGGAGAAAAGATTCTAGAACATCTAGAACCTCTTCTACAATTATATATAAAAATATTTAAGTGAGTAGATCAAGTGATAGATAGAGGTATACATGTGCAAAGAAGAGATTGCAAAGAAGGTGATGAGAAGAGAAGCCACCGAGTAACAAAGCAGTGGAGAATAGAAAGTGATTATGATTCAAAATTGATATTGTGAAGAGGTACACACTATGAGGTAATAAGTTAGTGAGCATAAAGATTCTTATATGCATATGATTGATGCAAGTTTAATAGACAAGTTTTTGTTACTGATGAAAGAGTAATCAGAATTGTAAAGTCTCTTAACCGAGTAGATCCTAACAGATCATATATTGTAAATCCATTAAAAAGGTATAGTTCTTAGATTAGAATTGTAAAATCCTCTTACAAGGTAGGCTTAACATCTCTTCATACTCTTAATTGAGTTAATACTCTTAATAGGGTAAGCTATCATAAATAGCTAATAGTGTAGCCCTAACCAAGAAAACTTTTTACTACAATAGTGAAGTTTTGTGGGTGACATCCCCACCATATTTTTTATCCTTTAAAAGGGATTTTTGCAATACCAAAATGATTATGTTATGAGATACATGTTATCTTTTATATGTTTTATGTGATGCGTGCAAAATCTATGGATTCACTTAATAGTTAATGAAGAGAGTTTTAATAGTTTAAAACTATTTTACAGTACTGATTCACCCCTCCCCTCTCAATACTCACATTTTCATACTTAATCTAACAATTGGTATCAAAGCTCAGTCTCTTATTAACAAGTTTAACCACTTGAGATGAAAGATCATGAGGATTGGATAAATATAAGTATGAGAGGGTGATTTAAAATATGGACATGGAACTAAGAATGGCCAATGAGAAGATTGAGGAATTGAGAAGAAAACTGAAGCATTCACTCAATAAAAGGAAGGAGCTGGCACAAAAATTGAAAGATATGCAAGATAAGGTTGACAAACTTGAAGAACAATCAAAGGGAACCATGTCTAATTAATATGGTGCTATAATATCAGAACTATCTGAAAAGAACAAAAACTTGGATGATCAAGTGAAAGCACTAAAAAGAGAACAAGAAGTCCTATCAGTAAGGATGTGTGAAATTATGGAACAAAAAGGAAACCTAAAGATGACAAAATAATAGTTGAATAAGAGAGAAGGGAGATGAATACAAGACTAGATGAGAAAGATAGGGAAATACTACGATACTTTTGGATATAAGTTATGAAATTAAAAATTCATATGTTGATCGGTAAAGTGTATGTGTTATTTTTCTGCATTTGGTTAAAGAAAGTATATTTAAGTTATTGATGTACTGAATTAGGTAAAGAGTAATTAATACAAATTTTATAATCGTTAAAAGCCCTAACCCAGGAAAAACTATAAATGGAGGGTGTTTTATTTCATTTCTACCATACATTTTTATGAGCACTAGAAGCATTTGATAGAGAAGAGATCACCAATTGACTTCAAGTAGGAAAGTATTATTCAAAATTTCTATACGGAACATAGATAGACCTCTTAAAAATATTTTTATCTGGATAATCTAAAGTAGATCTATTTATTTCTAATACTGAACATCATTTTAGGGTGGGAGAAAAGAGAAAACCTAATCATTTATCGAAAGTGAAGTTTGAAATTCATGTCATTGAGGAAATATTTTGTTTATATATCTAGGGAGTAGTTTCTTTGCAAATTCCAAACAACATTAAGTGCATTCAAGGTATTTATAGTGTCTACTAAGCTATGTTTACATATTCAAATTTATTATTTAAGTGAAATCCTAGTGTTTAGAGATCATTTCTAAGATCATTATGGAAACAATATTTTAAAAACCAGTCATTGTTGAGAAGATTGACCCCATGAATCCTAAGTAAAAGTTTCGTCCCACCATTGTCATGGAAGTTGACAAGGATGGAGCCCTATCATCAATTCCACTAAGGTTTATACTGTGTAATACTCACCCGTAGGATGCTTTTTAGTTTGCTTTATGTTTTAGATGTATGACCGAATTCTTTTAGGTCACTTTCCATGTGATCGATTATTGTTTCATTAATGATGATTATGGATTATTATTATATGCTTTCCAAGTGTATGTGTAGATTAGATGATGATGCTTCATGATGTTAGATTACATGTTTTATATTGAATACGATGTACTTACCCCATACTTGCATGTGTATGGTGATTATGTGTCTGTATCTGTTGATGTGCTTGTGTGGTAGAGGAAGGAGGCGTAGTTACTCGCATAATCGAGATCCACACGTCCGACCGTACCTTATCATTGTCTGTTATATATTGTATGTACATGCTTTGTCTTCTGATGATAGGTTCGCAGGTACAGGGCATCGTCTTCCTTAAATTGGCAGGAGTGAGCGTGCCCACAAACATTCGTCTCAATGGTAAAGAGGGGAGATAATTCACAGACCCAAACCCTAACCCTAGCCAATTGTCCTAGAATTGGACAAATACCAGTATGACTACCTTACCTGAATTCACCTGGTTGGTATGAATTCGTGGATCCCATTCTTGAGTCTGTGCATGCATTTTCAATTTGCTTGGTTTATTGTGCTTGAATTTGATTGTGCTTGATTCAATGGATTTATGATTATTCAGGTGGTTTTATATGTTTATTTATGTTAGGACTATAGTTGAAATTAATGATTTAATTATTTTCCTATGTGTAATTTAGAATATTGTCCAAAGTCAATTATTTGATTAAATGGAATTAATTGATTATTTAATTGAAGTTGGATTTAATTATGTTTGAATGTATAATTAAATAATTGAATATTTTAATGCATGCTTTAGGATGTATTAAATATTTAATTTATTTAATCTAGGTTTTAATTATTAACATGTGCTCAAATAGAATATATTTAGAATTATGCTTGTTTATATTATTAAGTAATTAAATAATTAATTGCATGAATTTGTGATGCATTGATTATTTAATTTATTTAATAATTGAATTTAAATTAAAACATGTGCAAATTAGAAAAGGGAATTGTTCTAAAAAAAAGTTAACAACTAGTTTTAGAAAGTTAAGTTGAGTTGTGCATATAAATGATATTTTAAATTAATTAATTGTAATTTCTTTCAATTTTGGAGTTTGAGTTGAATTAGGAGTTGTCTTATGAGTCACTTTTTTTATTGGAGTTGAACTCTGAGTTATCTGTTGAGTTGTCTTCTATGATTGCTTGGATGTTGGAATTGAATTCCTATTAGGGGAATTTTGCTTTCATTTTTGGGGGACAGATTTTGAAAAGGAATTTTGGAGAAGGCTTGTGTTTTTGGCATTTTGAAGAATTGTGGAATGTTGTGGCTGCTTGTTGAATTGAATCTCTCCATGCTTCTGGATGGGACACCTGGTTGCAAATTAGTTTTTAGATCTACAGGTTGTGTTTGAATTTGGAGAGAATTTGGTTCTCATATCTATAGGGGTTTCGATTTTAAATCCGTTTCTGGCATTGGATCTAAGGTAGGCATTGTATTTTGTCTGTTATCTATATTTTCACATCTATTTGTCTTTCAGTACTTTTATAGTTTTCTATTTGGTAGATCTATGTATTTGATAGATCTGGGTATTTAGAAAACCCTTATGTAGTTAATTTTTATATTTTATTATTACTTGGCATTGTAGTGTTACTCTGGCAAAATTTCGTTAACCAATTGCTCATGGTTTGACTATAAATTGATAAATTAATTCTGTTGTATAATTGAATTATAGAAGTTGTAGAAAATTTAATTCTATTGAAAAAGAAAATCAATTTGAATAGAAAACCCAATTCTGGTATAAAAAATATATTCTCTGTAAAAAAAAGATACTGTGCAAGATTTACATGTTTTCCATATATATATTGTGTGAAAATATTTAAAATATGTGTAAGGAAAGAATAGATTCCAAATTTTAAGAATCTGTTGAGATTGTAAAAGAAAAATACTTTTCTTGATAAATTCTGTTTATGTACCGAATTGCTAAAAATATATTAACCTGGTTGTACTGGTTTATATTATAAAATTACTAAATAAGTTTAATAATTATTAAAAATATATATTAAATTACAAATTGTATTGCAATGTAATTTGTATTAAAAAAAAATATGCATTGAAAGAAAATATTGTTTTGAGAATCTTTATTTATTTACAAGAAAAAATGTTAAAAAAAAATAATATATAAAAAAATATATATTTAGTGGTGGGCGAGGACCACCTGTCCCCTACCCATCCACCTCACGGCACCCAGGGTACCATGAGCAGTCCCAAAGGACTGTCACGGCAGGCCTGGGCGCTGCCGTGCGCAGTCCCCAAAGGATTGCAGCAGCAGTACCAGGTACTACCGTGGGGAAGGTGTCGCGGGCCCCCCCAAAGTTTACTTTATTTTTTATTTTATTTTTAGTTTTATTTGTTATTGTTAAGTTATTAAGATTTTTGGTTAATAAATATTTAGTTTATTAAATGATTATTAATTTAGAACGTTTTTTGATAATTAGTTTTTATATATTTATTTATATTTCATAGTTAGATTAATTTAATCTAATTAAATGTTTAATTACTTTAAATTAGATAATTGATGGTAAATTATTTTTGTCTAATGATTTAATTAAATTAGTTTTGCAAAATTAATTTGGATTAATTTTTGGAGGTATTTTTATTTGATAATAATTTGATCTAATTGATTAATTTGATTTGATTAGATGCTTATCAATTTGTTTTTGATCGGATATAAGCGTTCGTTGAATTTGATTAAATTAAATTTAAGATTTAATTTTGAATCGAAATGTGTCTTAACTGTACTGTAGGGATTTAGTTGAATATTAGATTTAATTAATTGGAAATTGATATTGATGAAAGTAGAATGTTTTCTTTATAGAAATTATTATTTGCTAAATGCTTATGTATGTACCAAAATTGGATAATTATTCTACTGAATTCCTAGAATGTTATTAGGGAATATTCTTATGAGTGATTTTAATATGCTCGTTATGTCATGATTCTTCTATCATTATTATGCAATCTATTTTCTATTTGGTTTATGTTCATTATAAAGTTTCAATGCTCTAGTTCCTGTTAAGATCTTTATTTGTGAATGTTGGTTTCTCATTTCTGAACTGTATTCTTGTACTTATCATGATATTGGGCATTAGAGTGGCCTAGGGGATACAGAGGCTGGGAATGTTTGTAATTTGTACTTATTTTAGTATCATGTTTATGTGTATGTTTATTCTGATTATCATTTATGATTCAATCTTGTGGGCTCTTATTGATTAATATCTGTATTTGGTATCTGTGTGATCATTTCAGTTTCTGTGTGTGGAACTACAGCTAGGAGTACCTAGTTATGTGCCTATTGGGTACTTATGTGATTATGAGCCTAGGGGAGATTGATTAAGTGCATCTTAGGGGAGTGGCTTGCAATAGGGGCCGGGACCCGAAGTGGTCAGCACCTGGGTAACCTATTGTAGGTTATGTAATTAAGTGATAACATAGTAATTAAAACTTTATAGATCATTAAGAAGATAATTTAGAGTATAGTTATGATTAGAATTCCTCATATCTGAGAGAGAGTATTCTAATCCCACATGGATCATTTTGAGGGTCCGGGGCCCAGAGTGGTCAGTTCGAGGGTAACTCAATGCTTGAGGGTCCGGGGTCCAGAGTGACCAGTCCAGGGTAACTCAAGTAGTTAGACATGTGATGACACTCCCATAGCATGTAGCTTAAGTCATCTTCTGAGTTTTCTGTTATGCCTCTGGATTAGTGTGTATCACCTTTCACTTTATCATTGTGTACCTTGAGTAGAGAGCTTTCAGGATTCCTTGCTCAGTGGTTCTATCCTTGTTTGGTTTTGGTCATCCGATTGGGGTTTGTGGTTATCTCCTCAGCACGGTGGGAGTGGACCGTTTAGGTTCACGAGGTCAGGTGGTAGTGACTCTTTACCATTTGAGATTCGACGTCCTGGTGCCAGTGCTGTGGATACTCTGCAGTTGGATGCCTTCTTGGTTCTTCATTGTTCTTCATTGTTGGTTTTTTATCATAGCTTCTTTATTGTAGTCCTATATTAGAGTATCGCATGTGATACCTAATATGGACATTGTACTTTTATGTTAGTTTTATTATTACATACCCTGCGGCATGTACAGTGGATGTCATTGTATTAGTAATCATGGTTGTCCATGAAATTTGTAATATTGATGTAAGCTGTAATTGTATCATTTATGTTATGGAATCTTTTGTTATCTTCTTTAGTTGTTTTATTTGTTCTTAAGTAATTCTATGTCATGGGACCCTCAAGTTTTGTAATCTATGTTGAATGTTGTTCATGTGAGTGAATGGTAATTGCTTCCGCACTATTGTGTATCTTGTATGTTAACTTTTTTTTAAAAAATATTCACCAAACTTAGTAGCAAGTTATAGGTTAACTTCTCTTGGGTTCCCTGGTGAGGGCGTTACATTTGGTATCAGAGCGGAGTTTCTACACTGGGAACTCTGGGTATGTACGCCTATTAGGTTTTGTGTGGTGTAAACTTAAACTAAACTTAGACATGAAACATTTTGTTTGCAGACCATTGCTTTGTGATTATGTTTTCTTTTGTTTTTATTTTTATTTTGAGTTATGTTGTGTGACATTGTCTTGATTTCCTTGTGGTGCAGGAATCATGCCTGTCACTAGAGCTTCTAGAGGTAGAGGTAGGGGTCGATCTGGTGGTCATGGAAGGGGTAGACATCATAGCCCTTCTATGAGTGTTAGTCAGGAGAGTCACCACCAGCAGTCTTGAGATGATTAGAGAGAGGATCGTCAGGCTGAGTCTGAGGGACTAGACACAAGACAGTTCTTGCGAGTGATTCTCAATCGTCTTGTTCCTAAGCAAGCTAGAGTAGAGCGAGCTAGAGAGAGGTCTAGGAGTCCTCTAAGGAGGGACTTCACAGTTGATCCTATAGTGGTGGCAGCTAACCACATGAGGGATCTAATGAGAGGGAAACCTAATCCTTTTGATGGGAAAGGTACTAGTTTAGAGGCAGAGACATGGTTGATAGCCTTAGAGCGGAGTTTTGCCATGCATCCCTTTAGTAGTAATACTAAAGCTAGGTATGCAGTGACACAGCTCACAGATTTTGCAGCTATATGGTGGAGGATAGAAGAGGAGAAGCTAGGTCTTCGGATGGACACAGTTACATGGGAGTTGTTCTTAGAGCACTTCCGGGAACATTTTCTATTTGATCAGTGGAGGAAGCAGAGGGCTGATGAGTTTCATAATTTGAGACAGCTTACTATGTCAGTGAGCGAGTATGAGCGCAAGTTCTTTGAGCTCAAACAATATGCTGGATTTGGTCAAGACACAGCCTTGCTAGTGCAACACTTCGTTAGGGGGTTGAATGCACGCATTATTGGGAATGTCTTACTTTTTGAGCCTAAGACCCTCAGAGATGCAGTTATTAAGGCTACTATTACAGAGGCAAATCTGGCAGCAGGTTTAAGTGCTCAGGGAGGTATTTGTAAGATTTCACAAATGTGCAAATCCACAAAAAACCAAGATCACCTGCAAGCAAAATACCAGAAGCTGGAGCGAAAACCTAAGAGAGAGAGAGAGCAAGGGTTTTGAGAATCTCAGCGGTGTGAGAGCAAAATTGTATTCCCAAAAGTATAAACAATAATTACAAAAAGCGGCTTATAAGGTGAGAAACCCTAAAGCCGGAGAAAGCTAGGTTTGTGCATTTAATAATTAATAAACATATTAATTATTATGCACCTAAATGACAAGCTTAAGTGAAAAAAGAATAATAGTGACCTTTAATAATTAAATCAGATAGACTTAATTATAAAGGTAAATATACTATTACTCTAACACCCCCCCTTAAGCGAAGCTCAGGAGGAAGCTAACCTAGCACAACTAAGAAAGCAGGAAAAAATGGGTCCCGGCAACAAGGCCTGATCAGGTACCCAACAACAAAGAAATCTCTGAGAACCGGGGAAATAGAGAAAACCCAGTGGGAAAAACCCTACCCCAAAAAGAGATACAACAACATGCTGAAAAGAAACATGAAGGAAGGAAGGACTCAACAAGACCCCCCAAGGACAACTTCCGTCACCCCAAGCATAGAACGCAACTGAAGATAGCGCGGAGATGCAAAGGGTTTGGTGAAGATGTCAGCAACCTGCGCGTCAGTGGGAATGTACTCCAAAGTGAGAACACCATCCTGAATCTGCTGACGGATGAAGTGCATATGAAGCTCAATGTGTTTAGTGCGCTGATGCTCCACCGGGTTGCGGGAAATGTGAATAGCACTCTGATTATCGCACCACAGAACAGTGGGACGATCAGGAGGAAAACCAAACTCAGTCATCAACTGCCGAAGCCATAAAATCTCCTGACTAGCATGAACTGCCGCTCTGTACTCAGCCTCTGTAGATGAAAGTGCTCGAGCGTTCTGCTTCTTGCACGACCATGTGATAGGACCAGAGCCAAGACAAAAAACAAAGCCAGAAGTAGACTTCCGATCATCAACATCACCAGCCCAATCTGAGTCAGTGTAGCCAACAATGTGAGGAGCCCCTGATGTGTAGTGAATGCCATACATAAGTGTGCCCTGAATGTATCTCAAAATACGCTTGGCAGCTTGCCAATGACTCTCATGAGGCTCATGTGAGAACCGAGAGACTAGACCAACTGCAAAGGAGAGATCAGGACGAGTGTGTGTCAGGTATAACAAACTGCCAACCAACTGCCGATACAAAGTAGCATCCACTGAAGGCGTAGGGCAAGAGGTAGACAAAGTAACACCCGACTGAAAAGGTGTGGGAGCAGGCTTGCAATCAAGCATATCAAAGCGCTGAAGCATGTCAAGAGCATACTTCTGCTGGTAAACAAAGATCCCAGTAGGTGACTGCACAATCTGTAGACCCAGAAAGAAGTGTAAAAGACCAAGGTCTGTCATCTCAAACTGCTCCATCAATGCGCACTGAACATCCTGAATCATAGAAGATGAGCTACCGGTGATGAGAAGATCATCAACATATAGCACAAGTATCAAAATCTCATCCTCAAGACGCTGAATGTAGACTGTAGGATCGGAATGACAGCGTGTGAATCCTGTAGAAAGCAAAAAAGAGTCCATCTTCTCATACCAAGCCCGAGGGGCCTGTTTGAGACCATATAAAGAACGCCGAAGTCTGCAAACCAAGGAGGAATCCTGCACAAATCCTTGAGGCTGCTCCATGTAAATCTCCTCACTAAGATCACCGTGCAAGAAAGCACTCTTCACATCCATCTGAAAAATGGGCCATCCCTGAGAAGCTGCGAGGGATAAGACAAGGCGAATAGAGTTCATCTTGGCGACAGGGGCAAATGTCTCAGTGTAATCAATACCCTCAACCTGTGAAAAACCCTTCACAACAAGACGTGCCTTGTACTTATCAATAGAACCATCAGCAGCAAACTTAGTACGATACAACCACTTGCATCGCACTAACTTTCTTCCCTTAGGAAGCGAACAAAGATCCCAAGTATGATTCTTCATCAAAGAAGAATACTCCTCCTCCATAGCACGGTCCCACTCAGTATGTCCTGTCGCTGCCCCAAATGTCTGAGGATCACCACAAATAGCATGACTCAGAAGACTGGAACCTGCAATATGAGACCGGGTGCGACGAGAGGTGGAAGGGTCACCAGCCAGAGATCCTGCAGCATCAACTGTAACACGAGCCCATCTAGGCATCTGTGGAGGATCCTGTGGTGGAGGTAAATGGGGATCACCAAGATCTTCATCCTCATCATCCTGAAACACAACTGGAAGAGAGGAGGGAGTAGTGGTGAGTGAAGTAGACTCTGGAAGCGGAGTATCTACTGCAGGAAGGTGCTCATCAAACTGGACATCCCGTCGAAACAGGACCTCTCTGGAATCAGGATCAAACAACCTATATGCCTTAACATCCTCGCAGTAGCCAACAAAAATGAGGTGTCGGCTCTTCCGCTCCATCGCTTTCCTCTGAGCGTCAGGCACAAATGCCCATGCTTCACTGCCAAAAACTCGAAATGAAGATACATCAGGCTTGACATGAGACCAAGCCTCCTCAGGAGTCATATGTCGAACTGCCTTGTGAGGCATCCGATTCTGAATATAGTTGGCACAATTGACTGCCTCTGCCCAAAAGGACGAATCCATGGACCTGGACTGTATCATACAATTAGCCATCTCCCGAAGTGTTCTGTTCTTTCTCTCTGCCACACCATTTTGCTGAGGGGTGTAGGGCACTGAAAACTGATGCTGAAGACCATGTTCAGAGCAAAAATCTCGGAAAGCCTGGTTCACATACTCCCCCCCATTATCTGTGCGTATGCGGCGAATAGAAAGACCAGATTGCTTCTCCACAAATGTCTTAAAGACTCGAAATGAATCAAAGACATCAGACTTGTACTTCAAAAAGTACACCCATGTGCGCCTGGAGAAGTCATCAATGAATGTGAGCACATATCTGGCACCAGAAAAAGAAGGAGTAGGAAAGGACATGAGGTCACTATGAATCAACTCCAATGGTGCCAAAGCACGAGTAGCTCGTCCCTGAGGAAAAGGATCCCTATGTTGTTTGCCAAGAACACAACCCTGACAAACCCCATCAGTGCAAGTAATCTGTGGAAGCCCAAGAACAAGTGCCTGTGTGCTCATCTGCTGAAGATATCTGTAATTGACATGGCCCAAACGCTCATGCCAAAGTCTACTCACTGAATCTGCATGTGCTATAAGACAGGAACCTGTGCCAACAGAAGACTCAAAGCCATCAAATCTGTATAGGCGGGATGCAGTGTCAACACTCCCAGTAGCCACAATCATCTCAGTATCATGTAAGTCCCGAATAACCACATCATGTGGTGAGAACTCAACTGTCTTACCAGAGCCAGAGTGGCAAATCTGATAGATAGACAGAAGGTTCGTCGAAATGTCGGGGACAAAAAGAACATCCTGAAGAGAACCCCCAGCTAATGCAACTGAACCAGAACCCAAAACCGAAAGATGAGATGAGTTCCCAACAGCAATCTGCGAAGTAGCGCAAGGAGCAATTGAGGTGACCAACTGCTGAGTGTGAGTCATGTGGTGAGAAGCACCGGAATCAAGAATCCAGGTGGGCCCAGAAGTCATAGCTCGTGCAGTAAGAGCATGACCTTTCCCTGCAGGGGAGGAGGTGGACTGGGGAGCTGAAATGTGATGCTCCTGCATGGCTTCCTCTAAAGCCTCCAAACGTTTCCAACACCTGGAAACGGGATGTCCATCCTTGCCACAAAAGCTACAGGTCTCAACTGATTTCTTCTTAGTCTTGGAGGTAGACTCAGTAGACTTCGAAGAAGATTTACCCTTAGAAGGGTTTGCTGGAGGTTTGGAATCATTTTTCTGTGCAGGTTTGGAGGAAGACTCATTGCCTGCGGAATCTTTCTTCGGTTTGCCTTTCGGTTTTGGTTTCCCCTGTGAAGACTGAGCAACCAACGCTTGGCTAGAAGAGCCAGAAGCATCCATCTGTTGGATCTTTGCCTGTTCCCGTGTCAACCGATCACAGAATGTCTCAAAAGAAGGCATGGTGTGCCGAGCACCCAAAGCATCCATGGTGGAGTAGAAAGTGGAAGAAAAGATCTGATACTGTCCTCGCAACTTTGAGAGTATCAAGAAGATACACTCATCATCTGTCTTTGTTTTCCCACATCCCTGCAAAACTGAACGCAGAGACTTGAACTTCATCAAGAAGTCCTCAATGGTGGGAAAGCTGGTAGGAGTCAAAGTAGTCAACTCTGCATCAAGCTGAAGTGCCCTGAACTCATTAACTGTGCCAAACAAATCTGAAAACTTGCCCCAAATGGCCCTAGGAGTGGTCAAACCTTCCAAGTGAAAGAGGAGACTGTCGGAGATGTTCAGTGCAATCAAGCCCATGGCTTCATCCATCTTATTCCTGTGCTGAAGAATCTCAAAGGGACGTTGCAGGACAGGTTGGTTCTCATCCAGACATGACCATAAGCCACGTGACATAAGAAGTCTGGTCATGTGTGCTTTCCAGGTATGATAATTATGCGGTGTCAGCCGGGTCACAGAGGGATCCGACATTGAGAGAAGAAGAAGACAGAAGTAGAAGGGTCTTTTCTGAAGTAAATTACAGAAAGGAAAAACACCCCCCCCACAATATATAAATCAAACCCCCGTACAGCAAATAACTGAAAGCACACAAAAAAAATAAGGAGAAAACCTGGACTCCAGAAGCAGAGAAGGAGCAAACAGAAGCCTCTACTTTGACGCTGAAAACAGGTACTCAAACGGCTGAATCAGCTAACGAAACCAGCATCATTGCGTCCGTCTCGGAAAGACCTTTCCGGTGATATATCATATGTCGATTTTTGAGTCCGTATGAGCCCTGTAGGAGCAAAAACGCCCAAGTACCCCCAAATGATAGCTCTCTGGAAAAAACCAGGGACGGAAAAAAATTTGACGGCCGTATGACCGTCACTGGGCCGTCGCTGACGTCAGCATGACGTCAGAATCGTACCACGCCGGAAAATTGACTGCCGCCGGAAAAATTTTTAAAAACGCCGGAAAAAAATTTTCCGGCAGGTGACGTCGGATGACGTCACCTGTGGCTGCCGCGGGTGGCGGGCCGGTGGCCGGGAAGCGGCTCCACCGGCAGCGGTGGCGCCCGGGCGGAGCGCGGGTGGCGGCCGGGCGGTGGGCGCGGCGGCGGCTGGGCGCGGCGGCGCGGCGGAGGCGCGCTGGCGGCGCGCTGGCCGGCAGCCGCTGCGGGCTGAGCGCTGGCGGCGCGCTGGCGGTGCGCTGGCGGCGCGCTGGCGGCGCGCCGAATTTTAAATAAAAAAAACTTTTTAACTGCGATTTCCGAGAATTTTTTTCTCGATTTTCGAGCCGTACGGCCCTAGTAGGGCAAATTTTTCTCCTGAGGTCACGGAGGCCAAACTGGGTCGTGTTTTATATGATTTCGACTCTCCCGGACCTTCTGAACGCAATGGCGGAGTCTGTTTCTGCTCAATCTGCTCCAAAAGATCGTGCCTCCCTCAAAGTGACAGAAAACCCCAGAAACAAGCTGTGGCTGTCGTCTTCGAATCCAGGCTTCAAGAACTTCAACCTCGGCAGCGGCAGGGAGGCTCTGATACCATGTAAGATTTCACAAATGTGCAAATCCACAAAAAACCAAGATCACCTGCAAGCAAAATACCAGAAGCTGGAGCGAAAACCTAAGAGAGAGAGAGAGCAAGGGTTTTGAGAATCTCAGCGGTGTGAGAGCAAAATTGTATTCCCAAAAGTATAAACAATAATTACAAAAAGCGGCTTATAAGGTGAGAAACCCTAAAGCCGGAGAAAGCTAGGTTTGTGCATTTAATAATTAATAAACATATTAATTATTATGCACCTAAATGACAAGCTTAAGTGAAAAAAGAATAATAGTGACCTTTAATAATTAAATCAGATAGACTTAATTATAAAGGTAAATATACTATTACTCTAACAGTATTCACTCTAGTGGTTCCAAGAGGAATCAATCTCAGAAGAATGGAAATTTTCAAAATACTTCAACCTTTTTAAAAGGTAATCAAGATCAGCAGGATAAGAAATTCTTTCATGGTAGCAGTGGTGGTTCTCAGTCAGGGAACTATCACAACTGGCAGTGTAGTTTGCGCAATAGGGAAGATCAGCAACCCCAGAGTTTTGGAGGTAGAGATGGTTGTTACTCTTGCGGACAACATGGCCACATTGCGGTCAATTATCCTAATCGATCGACACAATTTTCAGGACAGAGGTCAGCAGCTTCTGAGCCTACAGTTGGGAATGCTAGTGGATCTCATAGGGCCTTTGCGATAGGGAAGGATCCTCAGTGTTCAAACCCTAATGCATGGAATGGACCAAATCAGTGATTCATAGTTTAGATTTCTTTTCAGTGAAGAGTTTTTTGTGGGACTCATATCCCTACTTGTTTCAGGCTTCCAGGAGTAAGCCTAATCCTAGGGGGGGTGAATGTAATACCCACCCGTAGGATGCTTTTTAGTTTGCTTTATGTTTTAGATGTATGACCGAATTCTTTTAGGTCACTTTCCATGTGATCGATTATTGTTTCATTAATGATGATTATGGATTATTATTATATGCTTTCCAAGTGTGTGTAGATTAGATGATGATGCTTCATGATGTTAGATTACATGTTTTATATTGAATATGATGTACTTACCCCATACTTGCATGTGTATGGTGATTATGTGTCTGTATCTGTTGACGTGCTTGTGTGGTAGAGGACGGAGGTGTAGTTACTCGCATAATCGAGATCCACACGTCTGACCATACCCTATCATTGTCTGTTATATATTGTATGTACATGCTTTGTCTTCTGATGACAGGTTCGCAGGTACAGGGCATCATCTTCCCTAAATTGGCAGGAGTGAGCGTGCCCACAAACATTCATCTCAATGGTAAAGAGGGGAGATAATTCACAGACCCAAACCCTAACCCTAGCCAATTGTCCTAGAATTGGACAAATACCAGTATGACTACCTTACCCGAATTCACCTGGTTGGTATGAATTCATGGATCCCATTCTTGAGTCTGTGCATGCATTTTCAATTTGCTTGGTTTATTGTGCTTGAATTTGATTGTGCTTGATTCAATGGATTTATGATTATTCAGGTGGTTTTATATGTTTATTTATGTTAGGACTATAGTTGAAATTAATGATTTAATTATTTTCCTATGTGTAATTTAGAATATTGTCCAAAGTCAATTATTTGATTAAATGGAATTAATTGATTATTTAATTGAAGTTGGATTTAATTATGTTTGAATGTATAATTAAATAATTGAATATTTTAATGCATGCTTTAGGATGTATTAAATATTTAATTTATTTAATCTAGGTTTTAATTATTAACATGTGCTCAAATAGAATATATTTAGAATTATGCTTGTTTATATTATTAAGTAATTAAATAATTAATTGCATGAATTTGTGATGCATTGATTATTTAATTTATTTAATAATTGAATTTAAATTAAAACATGTGCAAATTAGAAAAGGGAATTGTTCTAAAAAAAAGTTAACAACTAGTTTTAGAAAGTTAAGTTGAGTTGTGCATATAAATGATATTTTAAATTAATTAATTGTAATTTCTTTCAATTTTGGAGTTTGAGTTGAATTAGGAGTTGTCTTATGAGTCACTTTTTTTATTGGAGTTGAACTCTGAGTTATCTGTTGAGTTGTCTTCTATGATTGCTTGGATGTTGGAATTGAATTCCTATTAGGGGAATTTTGCTTTCATTTTTGGGGGACAGATTTTGAAAAGGAATTTTGGAGAAGGCTTGTGTTTTTGGCATTTTGAAGAATTGTGGAATGTTGTGGCTGCTTGTTGAATTGAATCTCTCCATGCTTCTGGATGGGACACCTGGTTGCAAATTAGTTTTCAGATCTACATGTTGTGTTTGAATTTGGAGAGAATTTGGTTCTCATATCTACAGGGGTTTCTATTTTAAATCCGTTTCTGGCATTGGATCTAAGGTAGGCATTGTATTTTGTCTGTTATCTCTATTTTCACATCTATTTGTCTTTCAGTACTTTTATAGTTTTCTATTTGGTAGATCTGTGTATTTGATAGATCTGGGTATTTAGAAAACCCTTATGTAGTTAATTTTTATATTTTATTATTACTTGGCATTGTAGTGTTACTCTGGCAAAATTTCGTTAACCAATTGCTCATGGTTTGACTATAAATTGATAAATTAATTCTGTTGTATAATTGAATTATAGAAGTTGTAGAAAATTTAATTCTATTGAAAAAGAAAATCAATTTGAATAGAAAACCCAATTCTGGTATAAAAAATATATTCTCTATAAAAAAAAGATACTGTGCAAGATTTACATGTTTTCCATATATATATTGTGTGAAAATATTTAAAATATGTGTAAGGAAAGAATAGATTCCAAATTTTAAGAATCTGTTGAGATTGTAAAAGAAAAATACTTTTCTTGATAAATTCTGTTTATGTACTGAATTTCTAAAAAAATATTAACCTGGTTGTACTGGTTTATATTATAAAATTACTAAATAAGTTTAATAATTATTAAAAATATATATTAAATTACAAATTGTATTGCAATGTAATTTGTATTAAAAAAAAAATTGCATTGAAAGAAAATATTGTTTTGAGAATCTTTATTTATTTACAAGAAAAAATGTTTAAAAAAAATAATATATAAAAAAACATATATTTAGTGGTGGGGGGGGACCACCTGTCCCCTACCCATCCACCTCACGGCACCCAGGGTACCATGAGCAGTCCCAAAGGACTGTCACGGCAGGCCTGGGCGCTGCCATGCGCAGTCCCCAAAGGACTGTCACGGCAGGCCTGGGCGCTGCTGTGCGCAGTCCCCAAAGGACTGCAGCGGCAGTACCAAGTACTGCCGTGGGGAAGGTGTCATGGGCCCCCCCAAAGTTTACTTTATTTTTTATTTTTTTTAGTTTTATTTGTTATTGTTAAGTTATTAAGATTTTTGGTTAATAAATATTTAGTTTATTAAATGATTATTAATTTAGAACATTTTTTGATAATTAGTTTTTATATATTTATTTATATTTCATAGTTAGATTAATTTAATCTAATTAAATGTTTAATTACTTTAGATTAGATAATTGATGGTAAATTATTTTTGTCTAATGATTTAATTAAATTAGTTTTGCAAAATTAATTTGGATTAATTTTTGGAGGTATTTTTATTTGATAATAATTCGATCTAATTGATTAATTTGATTTGATTAGATGCTTATCAATTTGTTTTTGATCGGATATAAGCGTTCGTTGAATTTGATTAAATTAAATTTAAGATTTAATTTTGAATCGAAATGTGTCTTAATTGTACTGTAGGGATTTAGTTGAATATTAGATTTAATTAATTGGAAATTGATATTGATGAAAGTAGAATGTTTTCTTTATAGAAATTATTATTTGCTAAATGCTTATGTATGTACCAAAATTGGATAATTATTCTACTGAATTCCTAGAATGTTATTAGGGAATATTCTTATGAGTGATTTTAATATGCTCGTTATGTCATGATTCTTCTATCATTATTATGCAATCTATTTTCTATTTGGTTTATGTTCATTATAAAGTTTCGATGCTCTAGTTCCTGTTAAGATCTTTATTTGTGAATGTTGGTTTCTCATTTCTGAACTGTATTCTTGTACTTATCGTGATATTGGGCATTAGAGTGGCCTAGGGGATATAGAGGCTGGGAATGTTTGTAATTTGTACTTATTTTAGTATCATGTTTATGTGTATGTTTATTCTGATTATCATTTATGATTCAATCTTGTGGGCTCTTATTGGTTAATATCTGTATTTGGTATCTGTGTGATCATTTCAGTTTCTGTGTGTGGAACTACAGCTAGGAGTACCTAGTTATGTGCCTATTGGGTACTTATGTGATTATGAGCCTAGGGGAGATTGATTAAGTGCATCTTAGGGGAGTGGCTTGCAATAGGGGTCGGGACCCGAAGTGGTCAGCACCTGGGTAACCTATTGTAGGTTATGTAATTAAGTGATAACATAGTAATTAAAACTTTATAGATCATTAAGAAGATAATTTAGAGTATAGTTATGATTAGAATTCCTCATATCTGAGAGAGAGTATTCTAATCCCACATGGATCATTTTGAGGGTCCGGGGCCCAGAGTGGTCAGTTCGAGGGTAACTCAATGCTTGAGGGTCCGGGGTCCAGAGTGACCAGTCCAGGGTAACTCAAGTAGTTAGACATGTGATGACACTCCCATAGCATGTAGCTTAAGTCATCTTCTGAGTTTTCTGTTATGCCTCTGGATTAGTGTGTATCACCTTTCACTTTATCGTTGTGTACCTTGAGTAGAGAGCTTTCAGGATTCCTTGCTCAGTGGTTCTATCCTTGTTTGGTTTTGGTCATCCGATTGGGGTTTGTGGTTATCTCCTCAGCACGGTGGGAGTGGACCGTTTAGGTTCACGAGGTCGGGTGGTAGTGACTCTTTACCATTTGAGATTCGACGTCCTGGTGCCGGTGCTGTGGATACTCTGCAGTTGGATGCCTTCTTGGTTCTTCATTGTTCTTCATTGTTGGTTTTTTATCATAGCTTCTTTATTGTAGTCCTATATTAGAGTATCGCATGTGATACCTAATATGGACATTGTACTTTTATGTTAGTTTTATTATTACATACCCTGCAGCATGTGTAGTGGATGTCAGTGTATTAGTAATCATGGTTGTCCATGAAATTTGTAATATTGATGTAAGCTGTAATTGTATCATTTATGTTATGGAATCTTTTGTTATCTTCTTTAGTTGTTTTATTTGTTCTTAAGTAATTCTACGTCATGGGACCCTCGAGTTTTGTAATCTATGTTGAATGTTGTTCATGTGAGTGAATGGTAATTGCTTCCGCACTATTGTGTATCTTGTATGTTAACTTTTTTTTTAAAAATATTCACCAAACTTAGTAGCAAGTTATAGGTTAACTTCTCTTGGGTTCGCTGGCAGGGGTGTTACATACTGATTGAAGATTCTTGCACCTTCATTCAAAGCAAGATTAAAGACATATGCCAAGCATAAATTGACACATCATACGAGAATCTATATGTGAATGGGAAACTAAAAGATGATTACATAGATTTGAAAAGAACGGGTCCTGTCCATGCTATGCATGTGCCAACTTTTTTCAAGAATGAAGGGATGAGGATGTTACTAAAATGATTACATGATCATTTCATGTGGCTCGATGCACTATTAAAGATCACCAAGGATGTTTTGTACATAGTGACAAGATTTTTGGTCGGTGATAGACAAAGACCAAAGAAGAAGACTAATAAGAATACGCTATGTGAGCTTACAAAATCCAAATGAGATAGAAGAGGATTGAACTTATCTACCATTGATGACCTTGAGTTGATATTTTCAAGTAACATTATATCTTACAAAATATTTCAATCATCTCAGGTAGATAGTGTACCCTGTGGAGCAATGGACATTGCATAAAAGATTGTCAAAGAGGATATGAAGATATACTTGTGTGGGATATTTTTGAAGTAGATGGAAAACAATATGAATACTATAAGGAAAGGTAAGCCAAACACATTGAAGTTCGGACCACTATTGTTATGTATTTTCTTCTATTTTTAGAACTTCTTTCCTATAGTTGTGAAGTAGTCTCAAAAGAAGATAAGCCAATTGTTTATCAAATCAATGAAGACATTTAAAGCATAAGAGATAATTTTTATTTGATCATAAATTACAGTTTTGTTAAATTTCAAAGAAAGATGCATAAGAGATTCAAAACTCCACCTGAATTAATGGAAAAATATAAAGATGATTTAGTTTTGAAGTTGATACCAACACATGTATAATAAGGTAGTAGAGAAAAGAACCATGCAGCTTCCACCATGGGATATGAATTGGACATTGATGTTCGATCGATACGGATTAAAGGTCTTTTAGAGAAACTAGCTGACAAAAGGGCAACTCTTTATGGAACATTTGAGGAAGTTAAAGATAAAATAAAGTTAGGCATCTTGATACCTAAAGCTATTAGAAAAACCAATAGAATTATTAATACTTTATCTAAGAATATAGGTATTATTTCTGATGAAGAGGTTTTTTAACCATCAAAGGTAAAGGAAAATAAACCAAGAATGAAGAATGAGACCCCTAGAGATAAGAAGAAAGAAAAAGTAGAACCAACAAAGACTAAAACTTACATAAGGGAAAAGAAGGATACTAGTAAGACTAGAAGGAAATTGAAAGTACAAAAAGAGATTAAGACTGAGTTTGAGGACATTTCACAATTTAAGGTTGTAAAAAGCTAAGCACCAAAAGTGAAAATTCTTGATGCATTACTCAAGACACTTAAAAAATATGGAGGTTATTTAGTATTGAAACAATT
Organism: Chamaecyparis obtusa; assembly: GCA_027943335.1. Taxonomy (NCBI): domain Eukaryota; kingdom Viridiplantae; phylum Streptophyta; class Pinopsida; order Cupressales; family Cupressaceae; genus Chamaecyparis; species Chamaecyparis obtusa. The sequence continues at coordinate 80,001 of BSBK01007843.1, read as the reverse complement.
AAAGTATGAAAAAAAGGAATGATGAAGAGAAAAATAAAATTGAAGAGACTATCATTTCCACTTTAAACAAATTTAGAACTACACTAGTTGAAATGGCACCAAACATTGAAGATGAGCTATATTAGAAAGTTGATACTAGATGGGAGTATGCTCTTGTTGCTGAGAAAGAAATGAGAGAGAGGTCCCTAGAAATTTCAGTCCCTGACTTAAAAAAGAAAGGAATCAAAGACATTTTTCTCCAATATTCAAAAAGATTCCAAGTAAAAAGAATAGCACTAAGCATCATGGTCAATAAGCCTGAAGAAGTTCAAAAGGAAACTAATGATCTCTAGATAAAGATCTTCACTATTGATCCACCGACTGCTAAAGAGGTGAAAGAACAAATAGGTAAGTCAAATCTAATTGAATTGACATCAAATAAATAAGAAGTTATAATTGAATATATAATAGGTCAAGACCGAGACGAGACAATAAAATATTACGAAAACATCATGGGTACTGATGACAAAGAAACATAGGAAATTGATGTAGATTATTCTACCAAGGAAATATTAATGGCAGAAGATCCTATAATTGAGAAGGTCTTAAGTTTTCTTGAGATTGAGGAAGTCATCTCTGAGGAAATAAGGGATGTACCTACTAATGCTGAGACCCCCATTGAGCTAGCACAAGAGACTGCTACAAAGGAGCCAGAGGAAACCATAGAGACCAAAAATGCACAAGGTCAAAATCTAGAGTCACTAACTCCTATCAAAACTGTAAAAAAAGAGAGAAGGAAATAGAAAAAGAGAAGGAACCAGAGATACAACTACACAATTTGATGCAAAAATGCATCTATTTCTAAGGAAAAATCAAAGAAGAGAGAGTATGACAAAGAGGTTGATGTAAGCCAACCTTTTGTGATTTCAAAGGTTGATATTTCAACCATGAACCCCTAGGAACTCTCAAAGTTTGGAGACCATCTAAAAAGAAAAGTTGCACAGGACAAGTTGATTGCCAAGAAGCAAAAAAGAGATGTTTTGAAGGAAGTTAAATGAATATTGAATGATATTGTACCAAACACCAATATAAATGAAAAAGGAGGCATTTATAGCCAATTAAGAGAATTGGTAAATCAAGTAAACCAGCCTGGCATTGATACACTATAAATTATGCAAGTACACAAGAAGAAAATGGAGATAAAAGTTATTGAAAAACTACTCCAATTAGTTGCATTGGATAAAGTGACTCTTTTTTAGTTAGTCACTGAATTGGAGCATGAGCTGCAAACTATGCTTTTATCATTTTAAAAAAAATGTTTAATCTCAAATTTTAACAAGGAAATCAAAGAGAAAGATGATAATGTGGAAAAGGAGCTCATCGAGCAGTTATCAAAAGTTTCCACTCAGCTTGATTCTATAAATAAATATTATGAAAGGATGAAGTACTTGATGGTAGCGCAATATGAGCTAATAAAAGAGGAGAATCAGATCAAAATGGATCTTATGGAACTCCAAACAATTTTGATTCCATAAGTTGAATCATTGCAAAAATAGGCACATAAGGCCAAAGACTTAGTCATCACACGAGATGTGAGTGTTATGGGTAGCATGGTGAGTTTGACTGCTGACTTAAGTGTGAAAATCATAGTGTTATAGACACTAAAGAATACATGGAATGCATCACTAAAGGATGATCATGACAAGGATAAAACTATTTTTGATAAGATCCCCGTAGCAGATAAGAAGTAAGTTCTTATTTTGGCATTTTTGTTAAAAAAGGGAAAACATATATATAGTTTTTGAAAAAAACAAAAAAAGGGGAAATATAGTATGTATATAGGGAGAAATATAAAATACATTAAAATATGTATATATGATGATGTATATAGAATAAGGATAGATAGACATGTTAATAGATATGATTCAAGAAGTAATACTTCAGGGGGGGTAATAGGTCTACCAAGGAATAGATATCTGGAGAAGGAAAATTTTTGAAATTTTGATTACTTTGACAGTTTTTAACAAAGATACCAAACTAATTCCAAAGGGGGGGATAGATACTCCTAAGATTTATTTTTATTTTCATTAGTTATGAGGAGGTCATAATGTTTGTCAAATTCATTTGGTAACATGAAGGAAAGACTAGTTAGTAAAGAAGGAAAATCTATTCGGTAAAGGAAATAAGAGAACATGTAATTTAGGTAAAGGAAAAGAAAGTTTAGTCACCAAGAAGGGTAGAACCAAGAACCAAGTTGTAATGAGATATAACATGAACCAAAATGAGAAGATGAGACCGTTACCGAGGTAAAGGAAAATGTTTTACCGAGCATAGTAGGTCGACACAAGGAGAATATTTTGATACATTGAACTTGGATACCAAACATAAAATGGTTTGCAAATATCGAGGAGATTGTATGTCATAGAATTAGAGATTTAAACATGATGACTAAATGTGATTGTGAGGTGAGATCTGCAAATGAGAATACAGTATGAAATATGCATTGGAGGAGTAACCAATACTAGCACCGCTTGCAGAGATGATTCTAGAACATCCCGCACCACTTCTAAAATTGTCTATAAATAGATCTAAGTGAGTAGAGAGAGAGAGAGGTATGCATGAATGAAAGGAGATTGCATATGTGAAGAAAATATTGTAGAGAAGGTCATGAGGAGAGAAGTCACCGAGTAACAGAGTAGTAGAGAATAGAAAGTGATTGTGATTTAGAATTGAATCTACCAAGCACTCAGTTGATATTTTGAAGAAGTAAATAGTGTGAGGTAATAAGTTAGTTATCATAAAGAGTCTTATATACATATGATTAATGAAAGTTTAGCAGACAAGTTTTTGTTACTGATTAAAGAGTAATCAAAACTGTAATGTCTCTTAACCGAGAAGCTCCTAATAGATCTTATATTGTAAATCCTTTAACCAGGTACAGTTCTTAGTTTAGAGTTATAAAATCCTCTTACAAGGTAGAGTTAGTAGGTCTTAAGAATCTGAATCAATTTAATACTCTTAACAGGGTAAGCTATCAAAAATAGCTAATAGTGTAGCTCTAATTGAGCAAACGTTTTACTACAGTAGTGAAGTTTTGTTGGTGTCATCCCCACTACAATTTTAATATTCTAAAAAGGAGTTCTCCAATACCAAAATGATTTTCTTATGAGTTATATGTTATATTTTATTTGTTTTATGTGATGCATGCAAAAGATATGGATTCAGTAAATGGTTAATGAAGAAAGTTTAAATAGTTTAAAATCATTTTACAGTACTGATTCATCCCTCCCCTCTCAGTACCCACCGTTTCATACTTAATATAATAAATATCATTATTGATATAAAATATTTATAGATGCGCATGTAAAATAATAACATAAATATATTATAGTACTTTCTCTAACAAAGAATTGGAAGTCAAATGGACTAAAAGGACCATAAGGTAGAAACAAAATGCATATGTGTTGAATTCATAGACTATACTGGTTGTAATATTACATTACCTTCACCAAAATACTTGTTGTCTTAATGTGGGAGACTTGTAATAATGTATGGAAGATAAGGTATTTATTAACATGGCACTAGTAGATAATATATATGAATACATGAATACAAATATAATTTTATTATAATTTATTTTTAAAATTTTATTGTAAAAATTTAATTATAGATACATGCTAATGATAATAATATTTAGAAATAAATTTTATTTATTAAATTTTAAAAATATATTCAAAATAAAATATATAGAAATAAAGTGTTACAATCTTGAATCAAAACATGCAAATGATATATATGAAAATAGATCACCTGACTTTTAAATGCAAATCTATAAATGAATTACTTGATTTCCTCATGAATGTGACTGAAAGTGTAAATTAGAAGATAGGGGTTTGAAATGAGACAAATAATTGTACTTATATGCAACTTACACCTATTTGATTTTTAGGTAATCTTAACACTATAGGAAACTTACTATTTACATAGTTTTCATTTATCTTTCAAAATTTGGGTCCAATTTTACTTAATAGGGGTGCCAAAATCCCTAGTATTGGCAGAACATATCATTAAAAAAGTCATGAAAAGGTAAATGTACCAAAATTATGAAAATGGTTCCAAACATAAGCATGGTTAAATATAAGTTAGTCATAGCCACCAAAGATAGCCCAAAACTACTGTAAAACTCTAAAAGGATATAATTTATAGTTTATAGATTAGATAATAATATAATCTTAACTAATAAAATATAATTATATTTAAAAATTAATAACTATTATATTTAAATTTTTAGTTATTCAATAAATAAGATCGAATACAATTTGTAACTCAATTGTCACCTTGACCATAACCAAAGAAAAAGAGATTTAAAAAGGTCCTTGCAATAAATTGGAAACTATTGGAAACTACAATTGAAGCAATTGTTATATTATCATTTTTGTCAAACCTTAACTGGTAAGACAGTTGCTATCTTGGAGAGTACCATATCTTTTAATTGATGAAGAGGATTTGAAAAGAGAAGATAAGAAGAGGACGTAAGGAAATGTTGAGTTATGTGATACCTCAATGGGTACTTGATTAGTTGGCACATTGACAAGGTAATGTGTTGTTTATCTTTAACACCAACTGAAGAAGAAAGACTGCAAACATAGGCTTAACCAAGAAAAAATTTTAAAATTTAGTTTAAGCCAAGTGATGTTAGTGTCGACGAAGCACCAATATAAGCTGAGAAAATCTAGTGTTGACCAAGCAATAGTAATTGTCGAGCAACAGATAATTAACGAGAAAAGACAATGTTTTCCAAGAAGTGAAGTTTTAGCAATGACCGAGACATCCAGTAATTACCGAGGAGATGAGCACAGTATTGACCAAGTGTCAGTAATTTATAGTTTAAGAAAAAATGAGAATCCCAGTCAACATAGTTGAATTCTTGGGATATGTAAAATATGTTGACATTATTAATAAATGGTATGGAGCATTTAATGTATGGTAAATATTTTTCTTATGGATTCAAGGAGAATTTTGGAGATGTATGTAGAAGAAAAAAATGATGGAAGGATTTGATGAATCTAACCTAAACCTAAGATCAACGAAGGAGATTAAGCCGAAAAAGATTAATCTACTTGAACAAGGAGGTATAAGGATGACCAAATTATGAGGTTGCAGAGTGAGATGAGGTAACACTGTGAAGAGCTGAATAGAGTTTTGATTTATTGAAGAAAATTCAAATCAGATCAGAGATGAAGTTGGAAATAAAAGTCAGTCAGTAAATCAACATATGAGCAAAGTGGATCTTTATTTGCAATGTGAGTTGTATATTTTAGATTAGAACCTATTGTTACTGAATAGGATAATTATGGGTATGGATGGAAGTGAATAGTGGTAGATAAGATAATATGATGTGAAAAGGGGAATATAGGACCTATCCTTAATCCAAATTCCCAAAAGGAAAGATCCAAATGGATTAATCACAAAGAAGTGATCAATGCACAAAAGAATCAAGCAATGGAGAACATGAAGAAAGGAGGAAATCCTATAATCTACTATAGAAAGTATGTACTTGAAAATATTAAATGAATAGAAGGAAAATACCAACCTCAAAATAGGGAAAATCTAGAAAATGTTGATTTATGATGTCTATGCACAGTTTTGAGAAATTCTACAACTTGCTACGGACTGGAAATGTCGAGACAGAGAAAACCATGAAAATTTTTATCCTTTTGAGGTCGGGTCAACTTTGACCCAGATAGAAGGGAAAAACCTTACCCTAGGGAATAATCTTACCCCCCACTAAAGGTCATCCCTGACCTGATACAACTCTGACAAAAAATTTATTCACGGATCTTGGAAGTTCATCAAAAAGGGTATCCAGATCTAAACTTCAATTCCCTATCATGTACCTATATCTGCAAGAAAAATGGTTTTTTTGTTCGGATGGGGGGTTTTCCTTGGTCAAACCCTAGTTTGGAATCAACCATGAAATGTAATTGAAATTGTAATATGTATAAACAAAGTAAATGGAACTATTCATGTTGCTTATGTTGATGTCCTTGTGGAGGATTCAAATCCTTGAATCTAGAAGTATGGATGCTCGAAATGAATGTAGAAATGTATGTAGTGTTGGAAATTTGGCTGAGTTGGTTACATAGATGTTGTCATTATGGAAAAATATGATCTACATAAAGATCGCACAGGTCAGAGAGCTAGTATGTCAGAGCGCAATATGAAATTGTCTAAGTATGAGACAGTGTGTTTTTACCAGTGAACCTGATGATAGTTTTTGTTTGTGATGTTGATTGGAGTAAGTAAAATTCTTTTGAGCTTGAACATAGAATCTATGGTGTCTATTGAAGACTCATCTCAGAGCGCAAGTCAGCACGACATGTACAAAAGACGTCATGACAATTTTTCTAAAGACAGTGTTAAGCCGATAGGATAGAATATGAAGACAAAATTGATAAAGAGTTAAGGGATTATTTTGTTTATCAAAATAATGACTTAACAATATAAAGGGATGACATCCTAGATTTTAACCCTTGGGTAAATTTATTTTTTAATATTGTAGCTGACTAAAAATTTATTAGTCTTAATAACCTGTATAAATGTAATTGTAAATTGTAAGAACATGAATGATGAAGGAATGAATGTATGTAATAGAACTAGTGAAAGAGAAGAGAAAAGATATTGATGCAAGCAGTATAAGGCTATGTACCTTGACCTATTTTTATAATCAGTAAAGATCGTACATTACTTGTTTGGGCAGTGGGCTCATCTAGTAATCACATTTTGTACTGCCAACTCCTAACAGGGTTGAGGCTTCTAACAAGGCCTATAGTCCCTTAATCAGGACTGAGACACTATATGTATGTAATAGACTCCTAACAGGGTCAACATCCTTAACAAGATACTTTTTATTAGTGGATCTTTGTGGGTACCATCCCCACCAAGGTTTTCCCTTGGCTAGGGTTTCCTCGAGAACAAATAATGTGTTATGAGTTCTTTAGTTTTATTGCTATGCATGTTATTTAGCTTTCTATGTTATGCAAGCATTAAGATTATTTGTTATATCCATAATTGGGCAAAAGTAAAATTTTGTAAAATGCTGATTCACCTCCCCCTCTCAATACTCCCTATTTCTAACAATTGGTATCAGAGCTTAGTTACTCAGAAAAGAATCATTCAAAGAAAGCCTAGTAGCTTGAGTAAGATTTCTATGGATATGGATCAACTATAGAAGAATCTTGAAGAAGCTCTTGAATAGATTGATATGCTTACTGATGAGAGAGACACTCTGAAAAGAAAATATGATGATACAAAGAACCTCATTGAGAAACTGAAGAGCAAGTTGGAAGATCTGAAATCTGAAAAGGAATCTAAAGTTCTTATTGAAGATTGTGATAACAATTTAGAAAAAGAAAATGAGATCCTTAAGCATGAACTGAAGATAGCAAATCTGAAGCTAAGTCTAAAAGATGGAAATGGCAAGAATGAAGCAAATCTGAAATCTGAGAATGAAAGTCTAAAGACTGAAAATGTAGGACTAAAATCTAAACTTGGTAAAGTAACATTTGAACTTGAGAAATACAATACAATTGTGAAAGGTGAACCGATTCAATCTAAACAACAACTTGAAAGGCTATATTCAACTAGTGAGAAGATTGATGAACAAATATCTTATCAAAAACCATTCTCTGATAAGACTGGTCTTGGATTCAACACTTTTAAAACAAATGAAGAAAGCAAGGAACCATATCTGAAAATATCTGAAAGCATAGATGAGAAGAAGTATGATGAGATTAACAAATCTGAAGATACACCTAAGGAAGAAGAACCACCTAAGCAAGAGGAATCACCTAAAGGTATGCACAGAGAATTCAAAGGTAGATGTTTTTCTTGTAATACTATTGGTCATATGAAGAGAGATTGCACAGGTAAGCAATTCAAACCTCTTAATGGTTATTGTTATAATTGTCATGGTTTTGGACATAGAGCTATTGAATGCAAGAAACCTAAATTTGTTGAAAATAATAATAGTAGTAGAATGTTTAGGAATACTAACAATGCAAATAAGAAACCTACTAAAGATATGAATAGAAGAAATGGAGTAACATGTTATAGATGCAGCAAGATTGGACACATTGCTAGAAATTGCAGATCACATATCAATCCACCTAGACCAAGATATGGAAACAATGGAATTGTCTATCAAATATGCAAAAATATTGGACATACAACAAGATTTTGTAGAATGAACAATGGAGTTTTTCATACCAATCCTAACCCTAGAAATCATGCAAGAAGAAATGAAGATGCAAGTAACAGTCAGAAAGGATACTATAGTAATTCTGATGAAGTGAAGTTTGTTAAAGGTACAAATCAAGGAGTCATATTTAGCACTAAAGGTAGTTAGGAAGGTGAAGTATTGAAACGTAAGAATGAATCTTTACCTGACCCATCTCAAAGGATTTAATTTATGAAAATTACAGTAGAATAGGAACTTAGATTAGTGTATAAGTAGATATATGATGAATTGAGTCTTGTGCAGTTAATGGAAGGTATTATATGATGTTCTAATGCTATGGTTAAGAGCGCAAAGAAAAATATTATGTTTTGCGAGATCACAAGAATTTTTAAGTTTTGAAGGTTAACAGAATCAACTTTTTAGATCTAAGTGAGATTGAAGTAATAAAAGGTCATGATTGGTATTATTTGATCATCAAAGGGAATTCAAGTATTAAGGAGATCAAATAGAAGTGATTGGAATCATTTTGCAAGGATTTGGTGAAGAATTTTGTGTCGAATCTACGCAAGCCCTAAAATCATGAAATCGAGGTATTTTACTTAGCAGATCTTTAAATCAATAAAGGAATTAGAAGTAATCATGGACGTTTCTTTGATTCACAATGTCAAAGATAAAAATAGACCTAAGATGAAAAGGGAACCAGTATAACCCTTGGAAGATGATCCTAGGTTAGCTTTATCATCCATACCAGATGGAGTTTTACATCTAGAGAATGTTAGAAGTTATCTTGGATGCAAACTAGAGACTATCAGTGATAGTGATTTCACCAAGGAATATCAGAAGATCTACAATCAGGACATGTCATTGAAAGAAGGATTTGAACATTTGAAAGATAATGAGATCATCAAGTATGCATTACAGTATGAATTTGATAATGAAGAATGTACTAAGATAATCCTAAGCAGAATTCATAATGGAAAGTTTTTGTTAGAAGATAGAGTGATAGATATCATAGCTGATTTGATTCATGAACTTACTAGACTATCTAAAACTGGAGCCATTCCTTTAAATGAGAAGAACATGAGGAAAATAGTCATAGATAACACAAATTCATCCTATAATGGTAGAGGAATTATGATTAGTAAGATTCAACAAGATGATGTCAGATACTTATGTAAGATCCTAACCACTAAGTTTTCTGAAAACTCAAGAGAGGATGACATGGTAGATGGAATGATACATGTAGCTTATCTAATGTGTGTTGATAAAGTACAAGTTGATATGTGTGAGATTCTAAGAATTCAACTATTTCAGATTTTGGAAAAGATTAAAAAGACTAAGTATACATAGTTTAGATTCTCATCCTTAATCACTTATATGTTTTTCATCTATTGAGAAGATTTCCTTACACCATTGGAAGTGACTAGATTGATGGCCAAACTACAATGGAAAGGATTAACCAAGTGTATAGGAGGCATGTTATTGATAAAGTGAATGAGAGTGCAGTATTGGTAATCAAGACATTTCAGAATTTAGTGATAAGAAGATCAAGGATCCCACAGTCTCTTGTGGAGAAGTATAAAAGTGAGATATGTTTCATGGTTGATACTGACTTTTCTTACATTGAAGTAGTAGAACCTAGAACAGAGTTCATAGACCCTCTTGGCTATGAGATATCTGAGATAGAGATAAAAGAATATGTGAGCAGGTTACTTAAGTGCAAGATTGATACTCAATGTAATAGGTTTGGAACCTTTGAGGAGAACTTCAACTCCGCAAAGACCTTACTTGAAGAGAAACAGTCAAAGAAAAGAGTTGAGAGTACTATCAAGAAAATTCTAAAAGATACAGGGATGATTGAGCATGAATTCTTGGTAGCCATGAAAATAGTAGCAACAATTAGAGATATTGGACAAAAAGAAGTTTTCTCTATTCCACCTCTATCATCAATTGCAGCACAGCAAGAAGAAACATAAGTTAAGGTGAAAGTGGAAGAAATAGAGAAGGATCAAGAAGCAAGGATATCCACTAGATCCACCTCCTCCACACCTAGAAAAAGAGTAAAAGAGAGTGCTACTGGACCGGGTAAGAGGCAGAAAACTTTGGTGCAACCAGTTCCAAGGAAAATTGCAGAAATCAAAGATGATGACACTTCTATTAAGAAGAAAACCTGGAAACCTGGAATTGAGAAGGTTAATGAGTAGATCATTCAAGATGGAGACTTTACAAAGATGAATAAGTATTATGATCTCTATGATTATGCAGAAAGATTAAATCTGGAAAATGTAGTGGTAAAGCATATGATTTTGTCTAATAAGAAGTTTGACACAATTCAGGGTATGATACCTAATGATTTATACAAGAAACTGGCGAATAGGAAGAAGAGAGCATCAGATGAAGACACATCTATCAAAGAAAATCTTGTGAGGAAAATTTGTGATGTGAGAGATGATGGACACCTTAAGCAGATCATGAAGGCTCTAAACACCCATTTAAGGACAAAAAGGAGAACTATTCAGATTATGGGAGGACAATATGAAGAAGTTAAACTAGAAATAGAGCAAGCAATCATTAAGGTAATGTCAAAAAATGCTAGAGAACCATTAGTTGCAGTAGAGAAAGCAGGTGAAGCAGAACAAGAGGACATTCCCTCTCCACCAACCATAAACATTGAGGATGAAGCTATGAATGTTGAAGGAACTAAGATCACCTTGGATACTGATGATAATGTATTCAAGAATCTGGAAAACATTGTTGACAATTCAGCTTTTGAAGAATCAGATAGAACCAAAGGAGAAGAGAAATCAGAGACCTTGATAGCAAAGGAAGATCAGAAGATGAAGATGAAGGAAGCAGAAATTCAAAATGAGACAAACCTTCTTTCAAGCCCCAATGTGAAGGTATCTAATGTTGAGAAGAAAATTCATAAGACATATGATGAGATCAAAATTTTGCAAGATGAAAAGGATAGGAAAATGAAAAGATTCACTCTTTTAAGAAAGCACACTTCTATGAAGTTAAGTATTACTGAAGTGAAATTGGAAGAATGTCTTTCAGCTAAGACATCTTTTCAAAAATTTAGCTTTGAGAATCTCCAAGCATGTGAGATAGCATCTTATGGACTATGTGCACTACTCAGTGTGGTAGATTCTATTAAGAAATCATGGGAGAAAGAGTTAGAAGCTATAAAGATTGATTTTGCAAAAAAATTTTCAAGCCTACCAACTTTGCAATATTGAATTAAGCTATAAATTTTTGTGAACAATAGTTTTGTTACCCTCCTTATCCTTTATTTTTTCATTATTGTCAAAGGGGGAGAGATATATAGAAGAAAATTGTTAAGGAAATTGTTAAGGATACATATTCTTAGGGGGAGTATAGTATATAGAAAGGATTAATAAGTCATAAGGATAGTATATATACATTTTTGTATTATGGCCACAATTTTGAGATTTTGAAGTTGTAAGACTTAGCCAATTTTCTCATATGTTGCCACCAATGATAAAGGGGGAGATTGTTGGAAATTTGGCTGATTTGGTTACATAGATGTTGTCATTATGGAAAGATATGATCTACATAAAGATCACACAGGTCAGAGAGCTAGTATGATAGAGCACAATATAAAATTGTCTAAGTATGAGACAGTGTGTTTTTACTAGTGAACCTGATGACAATTTTTGTTTGCGATGTTGATTGGAGTAAGTTCAGTGCTTGTGCAATTGAACATAGACTCTATGGTTTCTATTGAAGACTCATCTCAGAGTACAAGTCAGTACGGCATGTACGGAAGAAGTTATGATAGTTTTTCTAAAGATAGTGTTAAGTCGACAAGACATAATATGAAGACATAATTGATAAAGAGTTAAGGGATTATTTTGTTTATCAAAATAATGAATTAAAAATATAAAGGGATGACATCCTATATGTTAACCCTTGGGTAAAGTTATTTTTTAATATGGTAGCTGACTGAAAATTTTTTAGTCTTAATAACTTGTATAAATGTAATTGTAAATTATTAGAAGAGCATGAATGATGAAGGAATGAATGTATGTAATAGAAATAGTGAAAGAGTAGTGAAAAGATATTGATGCAAGAAGTATAAGGCTATGTACCTTGACCTATTTTTTAAATCAGTAAAGATTGCACATTACTTGTTTGGGCAGTGGGCTCATCTGGTAATCACATTTTGTACTACCAACTCCTAATAGGGTTGAGGCTTCTAACAAGGCCTATAGTCCCTTAATCAGGACTGAGACACTATATGTATGTAATAGACTTCTAATAGGGTCAACATCCTTAACATGATACTTTTGATTAGTGGATCTTTGTGGGTACTATCCCCACCAGGGTTTTCCCTCGGCCAGAATTTCCTCGAGAACAAATAATGTGTTACGAGTTCTTTAGTTTTATTTCTATGCATGTTATTTAGCTTTCTATGTTATGCAAGCATTACGATTATCTATTATATCCATAATTGGGCAAAAGTAAAAGTTTGTAGAATACCAATTGACCCCCCCCCCCCCCCCTCTCTGAATATTCCCTATTTCTAACATGTAGGATGTCTCAAATCAATGGCATTAGATCTTCAACACAAATCTTGAATGTATCTTTGCATAGGAAGAGGCTTGGATGAATGTGGATGGATAAATCTTCAAGGGGGCTCCAAAAAGATTGAATCCTTCAATAGCTAACAACGGATCTCCTTGATGAATGATTGAATGGATGATTAATTGAATGATTGGCTTGAAGATTAATGAATTATTTCTCATTTTCCTTCTCTTATTGCTTTCTTGATCATGAAAAGTGGATGCAATTGCTTGATTGTGGATGTGAAAATGAGAGAGGAAGGCTTCCTTTTATAGTGATCTAGGGCACAAACTCCTAGAGAAGGCTAACATTGGAGAATTAAATCCTAATTAACCTTAACCCTAGAAATGGTCCTAGATTAAATGCAATTTAAGAGTTTACCATTCCAAAATCCAAAACAACTGACCAGGAAGTAGAAAAATAAAACTTTTCGAAGCACGACATCCTAAAACTTTCTGAAACTAAAATTTGGACCTAGGGTTAGGGATGAGGTTGACTATGCCCTAGGTCAAATTGGAGGTCAACCTTGACCTAGGTCAGGGTCTAGGTCATCCTTGACCCAGAAAGTCAATGTCTCAAGTTTCTTAGAGAAAGTCTGTTAGAAAGAGGTTGGAAATAGGGGAGAGAAATAGAATAGGGGGAAACATCTAGATCCATGAAAATACCCAATCAAGGCTCTTGACATGACCCCAGACCACTTACTCAGTGGGATAAACACTCTTATCATCTAAGTGCTTCCATTTTAAGATGATACATTAAGCCCCCCACTTTAGCAAGTTTGGACTCAATGCAAATTCTTGGTAAAGGAGATCATAATGAAAAGATAATATTATTAGAATCAAAGGGAAAAAGAGATCCTCAAGCCCCTAGGGACTCAAGTCTTCATCAACTCCAAGATCATAATAAGAGAAACATCTCTAGAGAGAGAGAGAGAGGGTGTGATTATCTCACCCAATGAGAACTTATGTCCCATTGTGAACCACACAAGGACACAGTGCAATTGAAAAGATGGAATTGAACCACCTAGTGAATGTGGCTACTCACTAGTCAACCCATCAATAATTCACCCTTTGGAATATTATATTCCATAAGAGTAAAGCCAAAAATAAAAGAGATCCATTCTTAAGGACACCTTCGACCTTAAGGGATCAAAAATTTGAAACTAGAGGGATTAAGAGATCCTAAAATATAAATCCATGCTTTAAGGATTAGTCACTAATCTAAAAAGGGAGAAAAGTATCCTGAAAAATATTATATGTGTATCAAAAAGTGTGTGTGTGCAATAGGTGAGTAGAGCGTATGCCCCCATGTTAAAGTCATTGCTAACACTTTAACAGGAGCATTAGATTTAACAAAAACATAAAAAACTCCACTGATTATGTTTCCACTATGAGATGCCCCTAGACGAAGACAAATCAAAAGAAATAGCATATAAACATATAGAGAACACATAAGGGATCTACATGTCATGGGATCAGTATGATCATAAGATAATATATATATGATATTATTTCAAATGAATTGACATCATTCCCCAAAGAAAGTAGAACTACAATCACAAAGGAAGAAAGATCACATAAGAGATACGAAGAAGAATCCTTTTGGACCATGATCTAGAGACCAAAAAGAATCAGTGCTACCAAGTTGCGGATCCAAGAAGATTACACAAGGAAACATTTACGAACAATAGCACAAGTACAACATAACATGAAACAACATATAGAAGAATAGAGATACATATAGAGGAATTGTATAATAGGTTTGATTCCTTTATCACCTTGTACCAACAAAGTAACAAGGGTCATATAAAAGAATCTAACAACATTTAGCAAACACATTATGGGAGAAGAAAAGTACAATAGGAAAATATACAACAAAGCTAGCAGAAAGGACAAGCCAATCAAGAGTACTGCCTACTCTCTTCATCTCATTCTATATCATTTAGGGAAGGTGGGTAACTCACAAGAGGGACTATATCTAGCATAGTAGGAATGATAGCCAGTTCCAAACAAGGATCTTCTTGAGAATCACAATGTTTGATACTAGGTGTAATTATTAATTATGATGAAAGCATATTAGGTAAATCAATGTCAATGTCAATAGTCTCATATTCATCATTAACATCATCAAGAGCATCTTCTTCATCCAAATTAATCAAAATAGGATCTAAGATATGAATATAATCATCATAATCATACATCTTAACATCATTATTACTAACATCATACATAGGCTTATCAGAAGAAAGTAAAGAATTTTGAAGAACATAATTACAAGCATTAGCTTGAGCATGATGCTTCTTACGATGTTCATTAGAAAATTGATCACATTTTTGTTTGCTTGAAATATGTTGAGAACTAGGAGGAATAATTACAGGATCCTTCATGGGTTCTTTAGGAGGATTAATAGGATTATCAGTAGTCAGGCGATCAACAATAGGAGCTTGATTAACAGATGTAGAAGCCGTGGATAAAGGAGGTATGGAAGGTGTAGGAAAAAGACCACGATTAAGATCCATTAGAGGTACATTTAATTTTAGAATCTTATGATGATTATAGGATTGATATGAGCGGAAAAGATTATTAGGTCAAGAAGGACATGAATTAGGTAATGAAGGCCAAAAGAAATCAAGATTGGCACAATCCCTTGGCCTAGAAGGTTGATATAAACTATGAATAACTATCTTCACTTCTTCATCATGAAAAAATTTAAGACATTTATGGATAGGTGAAGCAACAGCATGCATGGCATTTAACCATGGAAAACTGAGCTTAACTTGAAACTGATCAAAAGTAGGAACAACAACAAAGGTAGTGTTCACAATTTTACCACAAAGTTCAACCGGAAAGTTAATAGAACAAAATGATGGATAAAGAAAACCATTACAAGTTCAAATCCACACATCAGATGTATCATAAGAATCATGTTGCAAATTTTTCATAAAAAGATTTTCTTCAGTAATAACATTGACTAAGGATGTAGGATCAACAAGACAACCAAGAGTAGGTATCCGAGAAATCCTAGAATAAATATAAAGGGGACCATCAGGAGCTTTAATGGTATCAGAATCATCAAAGGTATTCAAAAGTTCCCAAGGTATTTTATTCTTAGGTTGTTGTCGAGGTTTAGGTTGTGTCTTCAATTTAGGCTTAGGTTGAGGATGAGATGGAACTTGAGGTTGAAGCTGAGGTGGAGATATAGATTGAACAACATTCTCCACTTGATTAACAATCTGATTAAGATCATCCATCTTTAAATCATACACAATATCCATAGAAGATGGCTGAGCAATGGTATTAGTATCATGCATGGGAAAAGGATTCGTATAGATTTGAAGATTTTGATTCAGAGGAGAGATAGATTTTTTCCCACTACCATCAATATTATCAACAGATAAGGCATTAGAATAAATTAAGTCCTGAACCTTATGTTTTAAAGAATAACATTTCTCAGTATCATGACCATTCTGACAATGATATTGACAAATATCTTTAGGATCAAAAGATTTAGATGAAATCATCACAGGTAAAAGAGGTCGAATAGGAGGTAAAGTAATCATATTAGCAGTTAACAACCTATTCATAATAGAATGTAAAGATTCAAAAAGAGGAGTAAACATATGATTTAATTGAAAAGCAGTGGATGCAGAAGTGGTATTGTGAGATGCAACAGAAATTTGATCAGCAACTGCATTCACTTTTTTGTTTATCTTGACATAGTTGTTGAATTTTTTAAATTTGTTTGGCTTCGGAGTAGCATCACTCTTATCAAGTGGAATAGGAGCCATTGGACTATTTCTCTCAAATTGACTCACTTGTAATTAATAATGATGAAGCACTACACAAAGTTGTTGAAAAGAGGTAAATTCAGTAAGCATAATCTTATCTCTAATATCCTTTTGAAAATTTCAAATAAACATACATTGAATATCAATATCAGGAACATGATAGGTGTACACACTAAATAGTGCACTTCTCTAAGTAATTACTTCCAAGGGAATCCATGGATGGGAAACCTTGAGAAAGTGACCTAGAGCTCCCTAGGCATGGACTCACAAGGATGTTGATGGTGCTCTCAGCTAGACCTATTAAAGCATGAAACCTTGCTAGTAAACCACACAATGGGAGATTCAAAGAGACAAAGGCAAGAATGCCAATATCCTCAAGAATCAACAATGAAAATGCAATGCAACTATTCTAAGAATGAAGATGCAAGCTAAGCTATGGAAATGAAAGTATTACAAACCCTTGCTAATTAAGCTATGTGAGCTAATCTAAAGCATAAAGGAAAATAAGCTAGATGCCATGAAAGCTATGATGCAAGAAATAAAACTAGAATGCAAGAAATGATCTCCAAAAGCTCCAAAGTCTCCAAGAAATCCTGCAGCATAAGATTAGCATAAAAAGTTGGGATCTAAGAATGAGAAAAGAGCTCTCCTTTTAAAGGAATTGAAAAGGAATGGACAATGGAGATTAAGAGGCAAAAGATTTAATCAAGGGTGTAGCTTGAAAGAGGAGCAATCCATGTGCACAAATATCCTCCAATGAGAAAATAAGAGTTGACTTTTGTGTCCATATGAGACAAAAAGTGCTTTTCTTCTTTTTATAAAATAAGAATAATGCTTTATTTGTGCAACTTAGGATAAGACGAAAAGTGGGGGCTTTTTATTTATTAAAAGGGGACAAAATTCCTTTTAAATAAATAAATACTTAGGATAAAAATCATTAGCCCAAGGCAAATAATTGAAAATGATAAAATAGGATTTGATCAAGGAAATTTATATAATTGAAAAATGTTGATTTTTGAAAATATTGATTCAGGGATTTGATAAATTGTTGAATGGGGGCCCAAAGTCTACGTGACCATTTTAGGGTGCTTACAATAGGAAATCTGAGCATGTAAATGCTTAAATCTACCAATAAATTCAATTAATTTTTCCTTAGCACTTTGTTTGCAATGCATCAAATCAATCAAAGATACTTGCAGACCAATGTTGTTTTGAAATTGTTGAATAAAAGCATTGGCAAGTTGTGGAAATGAGTCAATAGAATAAGGAGGTAAGGAACAATACCATTGTAAAGCCTTGTCACGAAAAGTTCTAGGAAAGAGCGTGGCTAAAATCCTATGGTCATGAGCATAATCACTACAAAGGATTTGAAATGTTTTAACATGATGAACGGGGTCTCCTTTTCTGTTATAATTCTCAAGATGAGGCATATCATCTTGCTAATGAATAGGAGTATGAATGATATCTTGAGACAAAGGACTTCCCACGTCACATGTATGAATGCTAAACTTGTTTTGAGTCAAGGATGAAAGTTTTTGTTGTAAGGATGACACAGTTTGAGCCAAATTGATGATTGTTGAATCATTAGAATAAATAGGAGGAATAGAAACATTAGAAACACTAGGTAAAGTGTAAGAAGCTACAGGAATAGAAGACACAATTGGAGGAACACTTGGAACTATAGTTGGAAGAGGATTGGAATAAGTAAAATGAACATTATGATAAGAAAGTTGTGATGTAGAAAGGGACACATGAGGAACACTAATAGGAATAGAGGGAACTGTCACAGTCACCAAAGGAGTAGGAATACTAGGTAAAGGGATAGAAGAAGGTTCTACACTAGTGATAGGAGGAATCGACCCTAACTCTTGAGCTTCTTGAGCTAAAGGTTTAACATTTGAATGCACAAGATGAGTAATACCACACAAGAGATTAACACCTTGATCACTATCATGAAGAACTTTCTTAAGAGCCTCTATAGCTTGAATAGAATCTTGATTATGGTTTTCTTGAATAAGCCTATTACCCATTTTATCAAGTTCAGTTGAAATTTTTTGGACTTGTTCAAGAGGAACTCTTAAGGCATCATCCTCATCATGAGATGAGTCAAAAGAGTTTTTCTCCATAATAGGATTAGAATTATGAAGAATCAAATTATCATTTGGGATCCTAAGGAAAGGAGAGGAAGACTCAGGATCAAAGGTGCCCATAAGTCTATAACTTCATCTAACCAAAATATTATAAGTAGGACTATTAGTAGTAAAGCTCATAAAATAATGCAATGCAATTGAACTAAACTAAGAAAACATAAAGCATGAATATTTTTGTATTTTGAAAGAGATTTTGCAATTTTTTTGTATTTTTAAAATATAAATGCAAGTAATCTAATTATCATTCAAGATTTAACATAAAAGATAAATCTAACACCAACAAGATAATATAAAGGGAAATCTAACACCACAAAACATAATAGGGCATCTAATTCCACAAAAGAAAAGAGGGTAAATGTGTTAGGTTCACCAAAATGAATATGATAATTATGGGTATGGATGGAAGTGAATAGTGGTAGATAAGATAATATGATGTGAAAGGGGGAATATAGGACCTATCCTTAATCCAAATTCCAAAAAGGAAAGATCTAAATGGATTAATCACAAAGAAGTAATCAATGCACAAATGAAGCAAACAATGGAGAACATGAAGAAAGGAGGAAATCCTATAATCTACTATAGAAAGTATGTACTTGAAAATCTTAAATGAATAGAAGGAAAATACTAACCTCAAAATAGGGCAAATCTAGAAAATGTTGATTTCTGATGTTTGTGCACAATTTCAGGAAATTTTGCAACCTGCTTCGGACCTGAAATATCGAGACAGAGAAAACCTAGAAAACTTTTATCCTTTTGTGGTCAGCTCGACTTTGACCTAGATAATGAGGCACAACCTTACCCCAGGGCATAATCTTACCCCTTACTGAAAGTCATCCCTGACCTGAAACAACTCTGACAAAAATTTTGTTCATGGATCTCGAAAGTTCACTGAAAAGGGTATCTGGATTTGAACTTCAATTCGCTTTCATGTACCTATATTTGCAAGAAAAATGGTTTTTGTTGTTTGGATGGGGGGTTTTCCTTGGTCAAACCCCAATTTGGAATCAACCTTGAAATGTAATGAAAATTGCACTATGTATAAATAAATTAAATGGAACTATTCACCTTGCTTATGTTGAAGTCCTTGTGGAGGATTCAAATCCTTGAATCCACAAGTATGGATGCTCCAAATGAATTTAGAAATGTATTTAGGATGTCTCAAATCAATGGCATTAGATAGTCAACACCAATCTTAAATATATCTTTGCATAGGAAGAGGCTTGGATGAATGTGGATGGAGAAATCTTCAAGGGGGCTCCAAAGAGATTGAATCCTTCAATAGCTAACAATGGATCTCCTTGATGAATGCTTGAATGGATGATTACTTCAATGCTTGGCTTGAAGATAAATGAATTCTTTCTTTCTTTCCTTCTCCTTCTTGCTTGCTTGATCATGAAAAGTGGATGCAATTACTTGATTCTGGATGTGAAAATGAGAGAGGGAGGCTTCCTTTTATAGTGATATAGGGCACAAACTCCTACAGGAAGCTGACACTGGAGAATTAAATCTCAATTAACCTTAACCCCTAGAAATGGACCTAGATTAAATGAAATTTAAGATTTTACCATTTTGAAATTTGGAACAGTCGACCCGGAAGTGAGAAAATAAAACTTTCTGAAGCCCGACATCCTGAAACTTCTGAAAACTAAAATTTGGACCTGGGGTCAAGGATGAGGTTGACTCTACCCTAGGTCAGAGTTGATGTTGACCTTGACCAAGGTTAGGTTCTAGGTCATCCTTGACACTTCAGGTTTTCCTTGACCCAGAAAGTCAAAGTCTCCAGTTTCTCAGAGAAAGTATGTCAGAAAGAGGCTCGAAATAGGGGAGAGAAGTAGAATAGGGGGCAAAGAGCTAGATCCATGCAAAGACCTAATCAAGGTGCTTGACATGACCCCAGACCACTTACTTGGAGGGAAAAATGCTCTTATCATGGAAGTGCTTCCATTTTAAGATGATACAATTACTTTCTAACAATTGTATCAGTTAAAATCCTTTAATCAAGGCTGACCTAAAAGTCATTGGTGTAAGTCCTTTAATCAAGGTGACATTATAATGGAATGTTTTTAAGCCCTCTAACAGGGTCAGTTTTAACATAGTGGTTTAAATCCTTTAATCAGGTCACACCTAACAGTGTGTATTGTAAACCTTTAACACGATTGGCTTCTCACATAGCTCACTTCAGAAAAGTGAAAAGAAGAAGCATGTTACAAGTGGTTTTTCCCATATTGGGTTTCCACTTTAAATCCTAGTGTTATACTTGTGTGAATGTTATTTAATGTGAATATTGTTGAAATTTGTATATTCTGCAAGGTAATTAGTTTTGGATAGTGGACTACAAGTTTTATGTTATTGATATATGATATAGAGACTGAGTGAATTGCTAATTAGATCAAAGTTTGTTGAAGAGAGAGAAAGTTCAATTGGTACATCTGGACCTCAGGATAACTGATTCACCCCCCCTCTTAGTTATTCTAAAATCATTCTAACAATTTGTATCAGAGTTGGTGCTTGTAGAGAAAATGTTTAAAGGTACTTGAAGATAATGATCAAGATATACAAAAGGGAGGTACCAAAGTTGAACAAGGAAAACTTCCCTGCATGGTAGAGTTTGATGAAATTGCACCTAGCTAGTATTGGTGATTCAACAAATTACTATTTGGAAATTGACTATGTAACACCTTTTGCACCTTTGACTACTGAGGAGATGAAAGAAAAATAAGAACACAATCAGGAAATATTGGAGATTGTATCTCCACTAAGCTATCCTGAATTTGAAGATATCAAGGACTGTACTAAGGAAAAGAAAATATGGGACACTCTAGAACCTATCTACGGTGGGGACACAAATGTAATAAGAGCCAAATTTGAATTTTGAGAGGTAATTTTGATCAAATGAAAATGCAAGAAGGTGAAAATGTTGCTCAATATTGCGGTAGAATCAACGAGGTAGTAAATACTATCAAAGGAACTAATGGAACCATTGATGATGAAAATGTTATTAGTAAAGTATTGAGAACCTTGTTTCCTATCTATGCTATTAGATTTTATGCAATGCAAGAATAAAGATGTTATCCTGGTAATGTCCTAACTTTGGAAAGGCTTGTTGGTAAGCTTAATGATTTTGGGTTGTCTAATTATGATAATTTCCCTATTCATAATATTACATCTACATTCAAGTCTCAAATGGTTCTTCATAAGTCTAAGAAAGGAAAAGAAAGATGTGTGAGAAGTGATAGTAACAGTGAGAGTGATAGTGACACTTCTGATGATGATCTAAATGATCTTGAGGCACTTATGGCTAGAAGGCTACTAAGAGGAAAAGGAAAATTCAAAGTTAAAATTCCTATAATCTATTTTTCATGTAAAAAAGTTGGTCATATTGTAGCAAGATGCCTTGACAAGAATGACATGGATGAGAGAAGGGAAAGCAAGTACAAGGACAAAGTAAATGACTGAGATCACATAAGGTACAAAGACTACAAAGACAAAGGTAAGAAATCATGTTATATTATTGAAGAGGAAACTGATAGTGAAACTGGTGAATCTGATGATTATGATATAGAAGTTGTTTATGTTGCTATGAAAGATGAATCTGATGAAGATGAGAAAACTACACTTATTACATATGTGAGTAAATGTGATAAATAGATTATTGATAGTGGTTTCTCACATCACATGACTAGTGATAAAAGTAAGTTTGAAACCTTAGATCATTACAAAGGTAGAAGAGTTAAGTTTGGTAATGATGCATCATGTCCCATGAAAGGAAAAGGATCAATAAGATTGATTCATAAGATCAGATGTTATAATGCTTATTGGGTTGAAGGTCTTAACTATAGTTTGTTGAGTGTTGCACAATTAAGAAGTAATGGTTACCGAGTTGAATTTCATCAAAGAAAGGCTAGAATATTTGATGCCACTAGTAATTAATTGGAAGTGGAGAAAAGACAAGAGATAACTTGTTCTATCTAGATCTATCTGAAGAAACATGTTTGCTTGCATAATTTGATGATGCATGGTTATGGCATTATAGGTTGTGTCATGTGAACTTTGAAAATTTGGTTTAATATTAGTAAGATAAATAAAGTAAGAGGTTTTCCAAGATTGAAGAAACCTAATAATGTGATGTGTAAACAATGTCAATTGGGAAAAATGAAAAAGTCTATTTTTAAGAGCAAGACATACTTCTAACAATATTTTGGAATTGGCTCACACCAAACTTTGTGGACCTATGGGTGTGAAAAGATATTGTGATGATAAGTATTTTATTATGTCTGTTGATGACTATTCTAGAATGATGACTGTAATGTTTTTAAAAGAGAAATATGATGCATTTCAGTTGTTTAAGTGGTATTTGACAAAAGTGGAAAAAGAAACAGTTAAAAGCTTAAAATGTTTGAGATTTGACAAAGGAGGAGAGTTTATATCAAATGTATTCAACATATTCTACAATGATAAATGAATAAAGAGACAACCATCTGCACCAAGGTCACCTCCATCGAATGGTATAGAAGAAAGAATAAATAGATCAATTATGGATTGTTCTAGAACACTGATGACAGAGAAGAATGTTGCACAATAATACTAGAGAGAAGTTTTAAGTATAGTTATTTATACCTTGAACCGAGTACAAACCAAGAAAGGTAGAAATGCTACACCTTTCATGTTATGGTATGATATGAACCTAATGTGAAGTACTTTAAAGTATTTGGAAGTAAATATTATATACTGAAAGATAATTGGAATCAAAAACTTGATGCAAAAAGTGATGAAGGCATATTCCTAGGATATTCTACTAAGAGAAAAGCTTATAAGTGTTTGAATTATAACACTAACAAAATTCTGTTAAATGCAAATGTTAGAGTTGATGAATATGCAAAAAAGAATGAAGTTGAGTGTAAGAAAGAACCTGAAGATTACAAATCTTTTGTATACATGGAAGAAGGACAGGCTAGTAATTCACCTGAACTAGATGTCAAGTCATAGAAAGAAATTATTGAGAATCAAGAGGATTCTGATGAGCATTGGGAAGATGTTTTTGAACAATTATAAGAAGAGATATAAAATCTAAAAGATGAACCTTAAGATCAAGAACAAGTGGCAAGGAAATCTGAACCTACATTGGCACAGTATGTAAGAAGACATCATAAGCCAAAAAAAATCATTGGAGATAAAGAATTTGGAATTATGAAAAGAAGTAAGTTGAAAGATCATACATGCTTGTTATGTGAGTTTGAGCCTAAGAGAGTGAAAGATGAATTAGAGAATTAAGATTGGATACATGGCATGAATGAAGAAATAGAGTAGGTAGAAAAGAACAAAACCTGGACTCTAGTGTCGAGAGCAGAAGACAAGAATGTTATTGGAACAAAATGGGTATTCTGAAATAAGTTAAATGAACATGGAGAAGTCACTAGAAACAAAGCTAGATTGGTATGAAAGGGGTATGCACTGTTAGAAAGTAAAGTCCACCAAGATAACTGAGAGGGGGAGGGGGTGAATTAGTTATCTGATAATTATAACCTTTATCAACTTCAACAGCATTTAACCATGTAAGAAATGTAATTACCAACCATAGAAAGATATTCATACACAATGACACAATAACACAAGATATGTTGACTACGGAACCTCTTGATCAAAGAGTAAACCTGGGTGGGAATGATGCCCACAAAAGATGCACTAATATAAATATTCCTTGTGAAAGGATGGACTCTGTTAGGAGTCTTATGAAATACATTCAGTACATATGAATCCCTGTTAGGAGATTTTGAATCCCTGTTAAAAGATTCTAACCTTGTTAGGAGTTATGGAAGACAGAAGGACCCACTGCCCAAACAGCTTCAGGGTAAGATCACTGAACACATTGTCCAAATGACCTTAATATTATTCAAAAAAATAATATGAAATATGTTACCTTCTTACTGTGCCAAACCGCACTCACTACTACACCAGATCTCAATTCCAGATCTCTATACTTTGCATGTCTTCCTTCACAATTTCGCTTTCACAACTTCATTAGCTCTTTTCTTCACTTCATGCTTACATTCACATTCAACAATACCATGCTCACACTTCTTTCACATTGCTACTCCTTCTTGCAATAAAGAAAAACATTCCTTCCTTTATACCACACTCAAATAATTACAAATGAGTCAGCACACAAATACAAAATAAAAGTTTCCACACACTACATCAGAATTACACAAAACTATCCACTTCCAGATGTAATAACTCTTCACTCATGTGACCTCAAATTTTGTGCTATGAACCATGTCACTATAAATTTTTCTCAACCTTCCCTTTAACTACGCAAAACTAAATTCCATTATGATTAGGAGATATCATCCGATTTCCACAAACCGCTACTCAGGAACACTGCTTGAATACTGCTTCCACCAAAATGCTCATAACTTTTATGAATAAATGAATTTATATTTTCACTCTTAACCATAGACAAATAACATATCAAATAATATAACCTCAACATCACATAGATGTATCTACAATATCCCACGTACGCTAATCAAAACATTGTCTGCTTCTCTGCTAGTCTCTAGAAGATGACTGTGTTGACATCAATGACAATCATAGTCATGAATGCAACAACAACTGCTACAGAATGACCACCAACATCTAGCATTCATTCCTAACAATCTCCCCCATTGGCATTGATGCCAACATAGATGAAAAACATCCAAGATTCCAAAAATCCAATACTATTGCTCTGACAAACATTTCAAATCTTACTTCATTATCCTATTCAGTTCTCTCCAATAGATGGTACAAGTGGTTTTTCATGTACACTTCTCCCCCATTGACATCAATGATATAAATTTCATCACTATGTCAACAAAAACTCAATGTCAATAGACACTATTTAGAAAATACATTCACAAGAGTCCTCATGACTCAACTCACATACTCCCCCATAAAGGAAGTACCAACATCCAATAAAAAAGAAGGATAGGGCTCATATACCACTGGACAGATGCAACCAACTGCATCATTACTCAAAAGTAGGCTAGGGCATAACCCCAAGCATACCTCTTAGATACTCAAACGTATCCTTAGGTAAAGGCTTTATAAATATGTCTGCTATCTATTCCTTTGTGCTTATGTACTCCAGTCTGACTTCTTTTTCAGAAACTTTCTTTCTTACAACATGATACTTGATCTCTATATGCTTAGTCTTAGAATGTAAAATAGGATTCTTAGACATACTAACTATACTGGTGTTGTCACAATGTATGACAACAGGCTCACAAAACCTAATTCCAATATCCTTCAACATCTGCTTCATCCAAATTATCTAGTTATAATTGTTTGCTACTGCTACATACTCTACTTTTGTTGTGCTCTGTGAAATACAATTATGCTTCTTGCTTAGCCAAGAAACTAATCTTCCTCCAATAAAAAAGGCTCCACCATTGGTGATATACCTCCCCAATCAGCATCTGTATATGCACATAGGGTAAAATCATCATATTTTTCATACCACAATCCATAGTCCATTGTACCTCTTAAATATCTCATTATCCTCTTTACTGTTGCATAATGTGACTCTCTAGGTTCAGCTTGAAATCTTGCTACCATTCCAACTGAATGTTGTATATCTGGTCTAGTATGTGTTAAGTACTGCAATCCTCCAATAATGGATCTATATTTCTTTTGCTCAATTGCTGATGTTTCAACTTTGCTAGATAGTTTATGTCCTGTAACCATAGGTGTTCCAACTAGTTTACAGTTCTCCATTCCAAATATTTTCAGCAAATCATTCAAGTACTTTTTCTGACATACAAAGATACCATCACTGTTCTATGTTATCTGTAATCCCAAAAAGTATTTCATCTCACCAATCATACTCATTTCAAATTCAGTCTTCATTTCATCAGCAAATTTGTCACTAGCTTCATCTTCTCCTCCAAAGATAATGTCATCAACAAAAATAACTATAATCAACAAACATTTTCAATTTCTTTTGTATACAGATTGTTATCAGTTGTTCCTTTAGTAAATCCCAATTTCAACAAATACTTATCCAGTCTAGCATACCAAGTTCTAGGTGCTTGCTTTAGTCCATATAATGCTTTTTTCAGTTTACATACCATGTCTCCTTCTTGAGTCAAAGGAAAACCTTCAGGCTGCTCAATGTAGACTTCTTCTTCCAATTCTCCATTTAGAAATGCTGACTTCACATCCATTTGATACACTTTAAATTTCTTAAAAGATGCATAGGCCAAAAACATTCTTACTACTTCAATTCTTGCCACGGGTGCAAAAGTTTCTTCATAGTCAATTCCTTCTTGTTGCAAGTATCCTTTACAAACTAATCTTGCTTTGTTTCTTACTACTTCTCCTTGTTCATTCATCTTGTTTCTGAATACCCATTTAGTTCCAATCACATTCTTGTCTTTAGGTCTAGGGCCTAATTCCCATGTCTTGTTCTTTTCAATTTGATCTAGTTCTTCTTTCATAGCATTAATCCAATGTTCATCTTCACAAGCTTCACTAGTAGATTTAGGTTCAATTTGAGAAATAAAACATAAATGTACATTATTCTAAGTCAGAACTCCTCTGTCCAAACTTCCAATAACTTGTTCAATAGGATGATGTCTTGATATATACCTGTTCGGTGTCATAGTTACAGATCTTACTTCAATTATAGATTCTTCTCTAGATTCCTCGCTGGTTTCTTCTGCAGGACTCTCATTCAATAATTCATTATCAGTCTCATAGAATAATTTAGTAGTTTCAATGTTAGGCTGAGGATAAGCTTCTTCATCAGATTCATAGTCAAATGTTCTTTCCTAAATTTTAAACTTCTCATCAACTTTAACATTTGCGCTTCCAACAATAGTTTTAGTTCTCTTATTGTAACATCTATATGTGTTACTCTTCAAAGAATATCCAAGAAAAATACCTTCATCACTTCTAGGATCAAACTTTCCAATATCATCATCTCTCTTTATATAACATTTGCTTCCAAAAATTCAAAAATACTTAACTCAGGGTGCATGTCCAAACCATAATTCATAAGGTGTCTTGTCTGTGTATGCTCTGATTTGTACTCTGTTCATTGTATATACTACTGTATTCACTGCTTCTCTCCAAAATGTCTTCACTAAATCATTCTCAAATAACATAGCTCTTGTTGCTTCAGTCACTGACCTATTTCTTCTTTCTGCAATACCATTTTGTTCAGGTGTTCTAGGGGCTGAAAACTATCTCTTAATACCATTCACTTCACAAAAAGTGTTAAACTCTCTAGAATTAAATTCTCCATCTCTATCAGATCTCAAACATTTAATCTTAATTCTAGATTCATTCTCAACTTTATTATTAATGATCTTAAACTTATCAAATGCTTCAGATTTTTCTTTCAGAAATGCAATCCACATCATTCTTGTAAAATCATCAACAAGAATCATAAAATACCTTTAGGACCGCTTAATTCTGTTTGAACAATCTCCAACTTCTCTGCCGATGTGAACTTCTTACTAGGAAATGAACTTCTCTTTTGCTTAGCCATCACACATTCTTTGCAAATCATGTTAGTAGGCTTCATAATTTTAGGCAAATCCCTTACTGCAAGTGTAGTACTTACTTTCACAATGTTATCAAAGTTTATATGACAAAACCTTCTATGCCACAACCAACTGTCATCAATTTTAGTAATCAAGCATGTCATCTCAGTAGGATTCAACTGAAATACATTACCTCTGGTTCTAGATCCAGTTCCAATTAGATTTCCATCTTTATCCTTTATCACACAAGTTTTCTCAGTAAACCAAAATTGATATCCCTTATCCACTAACTGTCCAACACTCAAAATATTATGTTTCAATCCATCAACAAAGTAATCATCATCAGTATTAGTCTTTCCATCAAGAGTAATAGATCCTATACCTTTAATCAAATAGGGTGCATTGTTACCAACTCTAACAATTCCTCCTATTAAACTTTATGAACTTCTTCATGTCACTAGTCATATGATGCGAACAACCACTGTCTATAATCCAATCAGCTTTCTTTTCAACTTGGGAAACTAATTCTTTTTCTTCCTTAACATCAGATTCAGAATTATCTTCTTTAATTGCTACAAATCCTATTTCATCATTAATCTCAGTATCACTTTCACTCAAAGTTCTTTCTATACTAGCTTCAAGATCTTCATCATTAGCATAATAACATTCCTTAGATCTTCTAGGCTTAAAATTATTTCAGTACTTATTAACTCTCTTAGGACACTCAGATGCAAAATGACCATATTCTTGACAAGTTCAACATTTAAAAATTTTCTTACCATCTAGTTCTCTTTTCACAAGCAAGGCAATACCTTCTTCAATCTTCTTATCTTCTTCATTTCTAGATCTGCTGCTGTTGGCATAATCTCCACTCACACTGGTACTTATTGATAAAGTAGGACAAATATTAAGAGTATTGAATGCTATTTCCATTCTAGGTAAGTCTCCTGATACCCTCAAGTTCATTTCTATTGCTTCCAATCTTCCAAGAAGAGTCTCTCTTGTAAAGTTTGTAGTACAAGGTATAGCTTGTTCAATCATTCATGTTGTCTGCTTAAATACAGGAGTTAATGTGCTCAGAATTTTCCATATCACTTCATTCTCTATCTTTGTTCCTCCACAAGATTTTATTCCTTCAACAATTTCTGACATTCTACCAATATAGCTTCTAACAGATTCATCTTCCATCATTCTTATATCTTCAAATGCACATATCCAATTATGTAATCTAGCTCTCTTTGCATGTTCATCACCTTCAAAGGTAGAGTGTAAAGCTTTCCAAATTTCATCGACTTTTGTTAAACATTTTACCTAATTGTATTCATTCTCTAGAAGTGTTGTCAAAAGTGCTTCTCTTGCAAGTATGTTACACATGAATAGATCTAGCTCATCTTTAGATCCTGTCTCAAGATTATCTTCTCCAATGATAGTCTTCTCATTCTTTGTAATCAACCAATAACCTGGTCCTAAACATAGTAGATGTGTCTTCATCTTCTCTTTCTAGCTGTCAAAATTTACTCCATCAAACTTAGGGCTTTCTTTCCTAAAATTCACCATTGATCTCCTTAAGCTATTCAACTTTTCTTTCAAGGACCTGTTGCTCTGATACCAATCGTTAGAAAGTAAAGTCCACCAAATTAACTAAGAGGGGGGGGGTGAATCAATTATCTGATAATTATAACCTTTATCAACTTCAACATCATTTAACCATGTAAGCAATGTAATTACCAACCATAGAAAGATATTCATACACAATGACACAATAACACAAGATATGTTGACTAGGGTACCTCTTGATCAAAGAGTAAACCTCGGTGGGAATGATGCCCACAAAAGATGCACTAATATAAATATTCCTTGTGAAAGGATGGACTTTACTAGGAGTCTTATGAAATACATTCAGTACATATGAATCCCTGTTAGGAGATTTTGAATCCATGTTAAAAGATTCTAACCCTATTAGGAGTTATGGAAGACAAAAGGACCCACTGCCCAAACAGCTTCAAGGTAAGATCACTGAACACACTATCCAAATGACCTTAATATTATTCAGTAGAATAATATGAAATATTTTACCTTCTTACTATGCCAAACCGCACTCACTGCTATGCCAGATCTCAATTCCAGATCTTTGTACTTCACATGTCTTCCTTCACAATTTCACTTTCACAACTTCATTAGCTCTTTTCTTCACTTCATGCTTACATTCGCATTCAACAATACCATGCTCACACTTCTTTCACATTGCTTCTCCTTCTTGAAATAAAGAAAAAAATTCCTTCCTTTATACCACACTCAAATAATTACAAATGAGTTGGCACAGTAATACAAAATAAAATTTTCCACATGCTACATTAGAATTACACAAAACTATCAGCTTCCAGATGTAATAACTCTTCACTCATGCGACCTCAAAGTTTGTGCTATGAACCATGTCACTATCAATGTGTCTCAACCTTCCCTTTAACTGTGCAAATCCAGATTCCATCCCGATTAGGAGATATCATCTGATTTCCACAAACCGCTACTTAGGAACATTGCCTGAATACTGCTTCCACCAAAATGCTCATAACTTTTATGAATAAATGAATTTCTATCTATGCTCTTAACCATAAAAAATAACATATCAAATAATATAACCTCAACATTGCATAGTTGTATCTACAATATCCCACATGCGCTAATCAAAACAATATCTGCTTCTCTGCTAGTCTCCAGAAGATCACTGTGTTGACATCAATGACAATCATAGTCATGAATGCAACAACAACTGCTACAGAATGACTGCCAACATCCAACATTCATTCCTAACATGCACAAGTGGAAGGCATTGACTATAGGGAGACATTTTCCCTAGTTGCAAGATTGGAAGGAGTGGGCACTCTACTTGCATATATAGCATATAAAGGATTCAAAGTATATTAAATGGATATTAAGTTTGCATTTATGAATGAAGCATTGGAAGAAAAAGTATACATTGAACAACTAGAAGGATTTTTTGACCCAAGAAAGAAGAATATGATTTGCAAGGTACACACGGCACTGTATGGATTAAAACAAGCCCCTAGAGCATGGTATGACATGCTACATAATTATCTGATAAAGATTGGATTTTTAAGGAGAAATGACAACATCAATCTATATTTGAAGAGTGAAAAAGGTAAAGGGATTTTGTTAGCTGAAATATTTGTTGATGATATTATATTTGGATGACAAGATGCCCTATGTCAAAACTTTCAAATGAGATGAAAACTGAATTTGAAATGTCTATGTTTGGTGAGATCAAATTCTTTGTTGGTTTGCAAGTTTATCAGATGAAGAAAGATATCTATAATAATCAATCTAAATACATCAAAGAGATATTGAAATTTTTTGGTATGGAAGATTCCAGACTAGTAAGTACACCTATGGTTACTGGACAAAAGTTATCTAAAATTGATGATACAGTTCAAGTAAATCAAACCTTGCATAGATCTATGATTGGAAAGCTACAATATGTTGTCCATAGTAGACTAGATATTTCCCTAATGCAATTCGGATTGTTTAAATATTTTCTACTAATCCTAAGGAGAGTCACATGATGGAAGTGAAAAGGATATTGAGATATATAAAAGGAACATAAGACTATGGATTGTATTACAAGAAGAATGACAAGTTTGAACTGAAAGTTTACACTGATGTAGATTGGGAAAGAAATTTTGATGGCATAAAGAGTACAAGTGGTGGTGTATTATTTCTAATAAAGAGATTAGTCTCTTGGACAAGAAAGAAATAGAACTACATTTCCCAATATACAGTAGAAGTTGAGTATGTAGAAGCAAAAGTAAATTATTCAAATTTAGTGTGGATCAAGAAATTGTTAAAAGGTATGAAGGAGGAAATCACTGAGCCGGTTGTTATTTTCTATGATAATACAAGTGTTATAAACATATCAAAGAATCCTATGATGTATACTAAGACTAAGCATATTGCTATCAAGTATCATTCCTTGAGAGAGTTAGTTCAAGACAAAGAAGTGAGATTGAAATATGTGAATACAAAGGAACAATTAGAAGATATATTCACAAAAGCATTACCTAAAGGTGCTCATGAATATCTTATAGGTAAATTAGGGGTGATTCCCCTAACTAAGGCTACCTAGTAACATAGGAGCACTACATCAAATGTGCTAATCAAAATATTTGACAAATTGATGAAGAAGAGTTCACACTTTAGGAGTTTCCTAGAGTTGTGAGAAGAACAACAAAAGATATTGATCATTCATAAGCAAGATGATAGAAGGGAGTATATAGTAAACAAAGAGCTGACATGAAGACATCTACATGGTAAAGATGCAAGTGACAGATACAAGTTTCTTTGGCATTATTGTCAAAGTGGGAGAGATACATAGATACAGGGGGAGAGATATAGAAGATAGATACAACATTAAGAGAGATTCAATGAAACCTAAGGGAGAGATACAGAAAAGAAGAAATCACACTAAAAAAAGAAGGAGTAATTGAGATTCAATGAAGAGACAAAGAAAAAATAATCCAAGGATTTGGTAGTTCGATGTGTTGGATGTGAATCAGAATGAAGCTAAGGATATTAATAAATATCTGATGCACTGACATTTTGGATTGTATGGTAAATCATGTGGTATTCATATGGTGTTTCCATTAATGCCAAAGAGGGAGATTGTTGGAAACTATAATTGAAGCAATTGTTATATTTTCATTTATGTCAAACCTTAACTGACAAGATAGTTTCTATCTAGGAGACTACCATATCTTTTGATTGATGAAGAGGATTTGAACAAAAGAGATAACAAGAGGACCTAAGGAAAGGTTGAGTTATGTGATACTTCAATGTGTAATTGATTAGTTGGCACATTGGCAAGGTAATGTATCATTTATCTTTAACACCAAGTGAAGAAGAAAGATTGGAAACATAGACTTAACTGAGAAAAAGTGAAGAAGTTTATTTTAAGCCGAGTGATGTTAGTGTCAACTGAGCGCAAGTATAAGCCAAGAAAATGTAGTGTTGACCGAGCATCAGTAATTGTTGAGTGACAAATAATTACCGAGAAAAGATAGTATTTTATGAGAAATAAAGTTTTAGCGATGACTGAGACATCCAATAATGACCGAGGAGATGAACACAGTATTGATTGAGTGTAAGTAATTTACAGTTTGAGAAAAAATGAGAATCCTAGCTGACATAGTTGAAATCTTGGGACATATAAAACATGTTGACATTATTAATGAATGTTATGGAGCATTTAATGCATGGTAAATCATTTTCTTATGGATTCAGGGAGAAGTTTGGAGATGTATCTAGAAGGAAAATAAGGAGAACAAAATGATGGAAAGATTCGATGAATGTGACCTAAACCTAAGATCTACAGAGGAGATTAAGCAAAAAAAGATTAATCTAATTGATCAAGGAGGTATAAGAATGACCTAATTGTGAGGTTAAAGAATGATATGAGTAGAAAAGGTTGATGTTATTGACTGAAGAATCTAAGTAGAAGGCTAAGGTGAAGCTGTGAAGAGCTTAATAGAGTTGTTGTGATTACTTGAAAAGAATTCTGAGCAGATCATAGATGGAGTTAGAAATGAAGGCTAGTAAATAAATCAACATATGAGTGAAGTGCATCTGTATTTGAAAATTGAGTTGTATATTTTATATTAGAACCTACTGTTAGTTTCTAACCATTGTATCAGTTAAATTCTTTAATCAAGGTTGACCTAACAGTCATTGTGTAAATCCTTTAATCAAGGTGACATTATAATGTAATATTCTTAAGCCCTCTAACCAGACCACTTTTAACATAGTGGTTTGAATCATTTAACCGGGTCACACCTAACAGTGTGTATTGTAAACCTTTAATAGGGTTGGCTTCTTACAGAGCTCACTTCAGAAGAGTGAAAATCAGTAGCATGTTACAAGTGGTTTTTCCCATATTGGGTTTCCACGTTAAATCTTGGTGTTATACTTGTGTGAATGTTATTTGATGTGAATGTTGTTGAAAGTTTTATATTCTTCAAGTTAATTAGTTTTGGACAGTGGACTACAAGTTTTATGCTATTGATATATGTTATAGGGACCGAGTGAATTGTTGATTAGATCTAAGTTTGTTGAAGAGCTAGAAAGTTCAATTGGTACATCTGGACCTGAGGATAATTGATTCACCACCCCCCCCCCCCCCCCCCCCCCACCCTTCCCTTTGAGTTATTCTAAAATCATTCTAATAAGAAAGTAAGTGATTTTTATTTTCCTTAAATCACATATTAAAAATCTTCTTTTTTTTCCTTACACTAAATAATTTAAGGGACCTTAAAACCCTATTATGAAAATAAATAACCAATAAATAGAGAAACAAAAATCTATATTTACCATGGACCTTGCCAATAATTTCTTTAAAGATTTTGATATTTTATCCATGATTCATTTTCATGGGTTTTACATTATTAGCTATAGCTTGAACTAGGGAATGTATCTTTTTGAAATTATCAATGTCAAAACCCTCTCTTATATTCTAGTATTAATTATTAATCTTGAAATTGAAGCAATTTATAGCCTCTATCAAAGAATTAACCTTAGAAACCAACCAATCTAGAACTTTAGACTTCCCAATAGAAATAGTTTTTAGTAATAGATAATATATCCCATATTCTTGTAGTAGAGGATCCTTTTTAAAGGTCAATAGGAGTTTCTTTCTATATTTATATAGGTATTTTTATATGTAAATTCACCTTATTAGGCCCTACTTCTGAATCTAGAACTTATCTTTTATACCCCCACACCCTCTTCTTTCCTTGGTCCCTCTTAACATCTAAGGCTAATATTAGTCTCTAGAATATTGGGGTCAACATCCTTACATGTATTCCAAATCTTGGTATGGGATTGCTTCTTGTCCTTTTTATCTTGATTACTCTTCTTCCCCTTTATGGTCTTAGAGAATTCATGTTTCTCAAGATTCTTGACTATTTTGGGTGGGTTAGGGTTAAATGAGGTTAGAACATAATTCATAGGAGGAATATAATCAAGATCCTCCAAGTATATCTCATGTCCTCCATACCATGCTTGAATGAATATAGAGTTGACCTTTTTGGGGTGTTTTTTATTTCCTTCAATAAAAATACTAGTGACTTCAATTATTAATTCTTTAATGATATAAATCTCCAATTCATAGATTCATAGAAATCTATTCTTCCACTCATTAATAAAAGCTTTGGTGACCACTGAGTCATAAAGATATAATTTTTGCAAATATGGGGTCATAAATCTTATGGGAAGCACTCCCCAAATCATATTTTCATTTATCCATTTTTCACAAAAAGTGGTCTTAGCCTTATTTATGTGACCTCTCATTAAAGAAAACTACAGACTATTAAAAAAATCCCATAGCTAAAAAATGGGGAATCTTAAAGAAAAGAATGCCTGGATTGTAAGTGGACAGGAAAGTGGCTATTATGAAGTCCCAATAAATCACCCATGCCGATTTCTAACCTTTACTTCTCATCATGATCTCTGAAATAGTTGAACATAAAAATTTAGCAAAGTACCAAGAATCATCATCACTAAGCCAAAAGGCCTCCCTTCAACAGGTTTGAATGTCATCATAGATGAGATTTTTAATTTCTATAGGTAGATTATCATTAATCCCAAATAGAATCGATTAGGCTAATGATGTACCTCATAGTTTGCCAAAAAAATTGAGAATGCTATTGCCTTCTCGAAATGAACTCATCCCAACCCTTAAGAATTTCTAAGCTATAAACCATATGATTATTTATAGTCCAACTTGTTTGAACTATATCCCTTTAAGACTATTCATAATGTTTAAAGAATCATTGTTAACCAAAATTCTCTTATATCCATTCTAATACGAATTTAAGAAGCTCTTACCTTGGAAACACGGTTTGTGACTTTTACAAAATACTTTGATTTGATCAATTAGGAATGCGTCTGAACCTAACAAAAAGTAACATCAATTCATAAGATAGTTCCAAAGGAATTAATGAGTAGTAAATTAAAATAGAAAAAAATGAACCATAAAAAAAACCAAACAACAAAGACTACCAGAGTCCAGAAAGAAAAAACATGAAACTAAATAGAAGGGAGATGAATCTCCTTCAACTCGTCATTGAGTTCTTTAAGCATATCTAGAAATGAAGTCTTTCTAGGATGATGCATAGTCACATCAGGAGTAGGTACCTCTTTGACTGGCTAGGTAGTAATCAATAGAATCTCCTTCTTATACTCTAGCTCCTTCTACAAAGTGTTGAATGAAGATGTAATTTTATCAATCATTTCTTTGTTAAAGTTGACCACATCCAAAAACTTTTTATTATTTTGGCTCTGATTGTCTTTGAAATTTTCCAAATCTCTAAGAATCTCTTGTCTTTCCTCATCCCAGGTAATGTCATCTTTCAAATAAAAAATTTGATCCTCCATGATATCCTAATTATCTAATTTTTATGCCAGTTTATCATCCACTCCCAAACACTATTATCCATATTGGTATTGGACACGTCTGTAAATTTGGCTTTAGCCTCCTCTATGGCTCCTAATCTATTGATTTTATTTCAAGCTATGTCTAATTGAGAAATTAACCAATTGATTGTGGGATTCTAGTGATTATAAAGAATGGATACAATTTTTCTCACAATTATAAAATAATCAAGAAGATGCTTAGCAGCAGTGGGGTTTTGTGGGTGGTTGAGGAAATAATAAGATGAAGCTCATGGTCATCTTGATACTTTTTAGGCTTAGAAATAGGGGATAGGGGATTAGAGGCATGGCCAAAAGATTTAATGGGGGTATTTTCAAGGGTCCAATATGACCTAGTGGACCAAGAAGAAGTGGAGTTTTCATAAACAAAAACCATATTGACCAAAAAAAATTCCTTACCTAAAGCTTTAAGATAGGTTTTTATTAAAGGATTAACCCTAGTTAATCTAGTGGGGTGAGATATTGATTTTATGGTAGAAAGAACTAAGATGGGAGTGAATTAGTTGTTACCAATTGCTTAAACTTCAAACCCTTAAACCCCAAACCTTAAATCATGTACCCCTTAATTTGATCTAAATAAAAGAAATGTAAAACATGCCTGCATAAAAAAATCAGAAACACATCCACACAAGTTGATACAAGGTTTTTATCATATAAATCCTATTACGGGAAAAACCATGGTTTAGATGATTACCCACAATAATCAAATACCTTGTTAGAATTATAAACTTATTACAATAGTATGGGGAATGCACCTTCATTCAAGCTCACTACCTAGAGCTCATTGCTCAAACAAAAACCCTAAAGCTACAACCCTGATGAAGACTCATTGTCTTAGAATATGATCACTACAAAAATCTCAACCATTTTTTAATAGTGTAAATGACATCTACCTCATGTCTGATTCAACTCCAATGTATCATAATGTAGATCATTATTCAACCTCTTGATGAACCTCTTCTTCTCATCTCTCAGACAAACTCTTCCTTTTCTATCACCCTCTAGCATTTGTATCTATGATTTGCAATTGGATTTTCCCTAGAGATCATCTCGTTATATGTTATGGATTGATGCATTCCTTTGTATCTTAGTTTTGAATAGAAGGGGAAATTCCCTTTGACTTTCCTTTGGATCCTATAGAAGTAGTTCCCAAATCTGAGACTTATTTGTTCTTCTTCCTTTCTTTCATTTTCAGATGTATTTATCTCACGTATTCCTTTTCTTTTCCTTATCTTTTACTCACTATTTGATCATTCTTGTGTACATTTTCATGTCCTTGTATGCTTCTATCAACTTCTAGTATACCTCTTCTTAATTTTTTAGATAATCTACCTTTTATATATCTACAACCATCAGTAGTTGGTGTAGATTTATTGTATTTGACATGTATGGAAATATTTTTCTTGTTGTTGAAGTTTTTTATTATAGTTTGGGGACATATTGTGTACAGAGAAAACCTAACCTATTTGAAACAGGCGTAGGCATTCAAACATTAGTCAAACATTCTATTCCTAACAGATCATAAAACCTATTTGCAAAGACATTCAGATAGAGCTTAAATGGGAGCACCCTGTCACCATTTGATTTGCTCTCAATTTAGGGATGTGGGTGTGCTCTCAAAACACATGGAGCTTATCCCTAATGTTGATTAGGAAGGATTGGGATCGATTAGGGACCATGAGAACCCCATAGTGGTACACAATCAGGTATAGAACACCTATTTTTCCCATAGAGCCTCAAGGAGCCTAATAGACCTAAAATGCAGATTGATGCAAGAATAATTAAACTAGAGTTAATTTTAATCCAAATGAAACATGATATGATGCAAAAATGATTAGAACACTTGAAAAAGAAAGAGATTCAATCTATTAAGCTATTTGAGGATGATCTATGAAAGCATAAAATAGAATTAATCTAACAAGTTATGCTAAGGGCTATGATGATCTAGATGTATTTTACCATTATAACAATGCATGAAGATAAAAACTAAGCTAGTAATTTTCTCTTGGAAGGAGGAGTATTTAAACGATTTTCCTAAGGACTTGGATTAGGAAGGAGAGTTAGGGTTAGAGTCAGGGTTTGGGGTAGAGTCTGAGGTATGGTTAGGGGTAAGGTTAGATGGGAGATATGGTTAGGGATAAGGTTAGAAGGACAAGGGTTAAGGGTGTAAGATTTCACAAATGTGCAAATCCACAAAAAACCAAGATCACCTGCAAGCAAAATACCAGAAGCTGGAGCGAAAACCTAAGAGAGAGAGAGAGCAAGGGTTTTGAGAATCTCAGCGGTGTGAGAGCAAAATTGTATTCCCAAAAGTATGAACAATAATTACAAAAAGCGGCTTATAAGGTGAGAAACCCTAAAGCCGGAGAAAGCTAGGTTTGTGCATTTAATAATTAATAAACTTATTAATTATTATGCACCTAAATGACAAGCTTAAGTGAAAAAAGAATAATAGTGACCTTTAATAATTAAATCAGATAGACTTAATTATAAAGGTAAATATACTATTACTCTAACACCCCCCCTTAAGCGAAGCTCAGGAGGAAGCTAACCTAGCACAACTAAGAAAGCAGGAAAATGGGTCCCGGCAACAAGGCCTGATCAGGTACCCAACAACAAAGAAATCTCTGTGAACCGGGGAAATAGAGAAAACCCAGTGGGAAAAACCCTACCCCAAAAAGAGATACAACAACATGCTGAAAAGAAACATGAAGGAAGGAAGGACTCAACAAGACCCCCCAAGGACAACTTCCGTCACGCCAAGCATAGAACGCAACTGAAGATAGCGCGGAGATGCAAAGGGTTTGGTGAAGATGTCAGCAACCTGCGCGTCAGTGGGAATGTACTCCAAAGTGAGAACACCATCCTGAATCTGCTGACGGATGAAGTGCATATGAAGCTCAATGTGTTTAGTGCGCTGATGCTCCACCGGGTTGCGGGAAATGTGAATAGCACTCTGATTATCGCACCACAGAACAGTGGGACGATCAGGAGGAAAACCAAACTCAGTCATCAACTGCCGAAGCCATAAAATCTCCTGACTAGCATGAACTGCCGCTCTGTACTCAGCCTCTGTAGATGAAAGTGCTCGAGCGTTCTGCTTCTTGCACGACCATGTGATAGGACCAGAGCCAAGACAAAAAACAAAGCCAGAAGTAGACTTCCGATCATCAACATCACCAGCCCAATCTGAGTCAGTGTAGCCAACAATGTGAGGAGCCCCTGATGTGTAGTGAATGCCATACATAAGTGTGCCCTGAATGTATCTCAAAATACGCTTGGCAGCTTGCCAATGACTCTCATGAGGCTCATGTGAGAACCGAGAGACTAGACCAACTGCAAAGGAGAGATCAGGACGAGTGTGTGTCAGGTATAACAAACTGCCAACCAACTGCCGATACAAAGTAGCATCCACTGAAGGCGTAGTGCAAGAGGTAGACAAAGTAACACCCGACTGAAAAGGTGTGGGAGCAGGCTTGCAATCAAGCATATCAAAGCGCTGAAGCATGTCAAGAGCATACTTCTGCTGGTAAACAAAGATCCCAGTAGGTGACTGCACAATCTGTAGACCCAGAAAGAAGTGTAAAAGACCAAGGTCTGTCATCTCAAACTGCTCCATCAATGCGCACTGAACATCCTGAATCATAGAAGATGAGCTACCTGTGATGAGAAGATCATCAACATATAGCACAAGTATCAAAATCTCATCCTCAAGACGCTGAATGTAGACTGTAGGATCGGAATGACAGCGTGTGAATCCTGTAGAAAGCAAAAAAGAGTCCATCTTCTCATACCAAGCCCGAGGGGCCTGTTTGAGACCATATAAAGAACGCCGAAGTCTGCAAACCAAGGAGGAATCCTGCACAAATCCTTGAGGCTGCTCCATGTAAATCTCCTCACTAAGATCACCGTGCAAGAAAGCACTCTTCACATCCATCTGAAAAATGGGCCATCCCTGAGAAGCTGCGAGGGATAAGACAAGGCGAATAGAGTTCATCTTGGCGACAGGGGCAAATGTCTCAGTGTAATCAATACCCTCAACCTGTGAAAAACCCTTCGCAACAAGACGTGCCTTGTACTTATCAATAGAACCATCAGCAGCAAACTTAGTACGATACAACCACTTGCATCGCACTAACTTTCTTCCCTTAGGAAGCGAACAAAGATCCCAAGTATGATTCTTCATCAAAGAAGAATACTCCTCCTCCATAGCACGGTCCCACTCAGTATGTCCTGTCGCTGCCCCAAATGTCTGAGGATCACCACAAATAGCATGACTCAGAAGACTGGAACCTGCAATATGAGACCGGGTGCGACAAGAGGTGGAAGGGTCACCAGCCAGAGATCCTGCAGCATCAACTGTAACACGAGCCCATCTAGGCATCTGTGGAGGATCCTGTGGTGGAGGTAAATGGGGATCACCAAGATCTTCATCCTCATCATCCTGAAACACAACTGGAAGAGAGGAGGGAGTAGTGGTGAGTGAAGTAGACTCTGGAAGCGGAGTATCTACTGCAGGAAGGCGCTCATCAAACTGGACATCCCGTCGAAACAGGACCTCTCTGGAATCAGGATCAAACAGCCTATATGCCTTAACATCCTCGCAGTAGCCAACAAAAATGAGGTGTCGGCTCTTCCGCTCCATCGCTTTCCTCTGAGCGTCAGGCACAAATGCCCATGCTTCACTGCCAAAAACTCAAAATGAAGATACATCAGGCTTGACATGAGACCAAGCCTCCTCAGGAGTCATATGTCGAACTGCCTTGTGAGGCATCCGATTCTGAATATAGTTGGCACAATTGACTGCCTCTGCCCAAAAAGACGAATCCATGGACCTGGACTGTATCATACAATTAGCCATCTCCCGAAGTGTTCTGTTCTTTCTCTCTGCCACACCATTTTGCTGAGGGGTGTAGGGCACTGAAAACTGATGCTGAAGACCATGTTCAGAGCAAAAATCTCGGAAAGCCTGATTCACATACTCCCCCCCATTATCTGTGCGTATTCGGCGAATAGAAAGACCAGATTGCTTCTCCACAAATGTCTTAAAGACTCGAAAGGAATCAAAGACATCAGACTTGTACTTCAAAAAGTACACCCATGTGCGCCTGGAGAAGTCATCAATGAATGTGAGCACATATCTGGCACCAGAAAAAGAAGGAGTAGGAAAGGACATGAGGTCACTATGAATCAACTCCAATGGTGCCAAAGCACGAGTAGCTCGTCCCTGAGGAAAAGGATCCCTATGTTGTTTGCCAAGAACACAACCCTGACAAACCCCATCAGTGCAAGTAATCTGTGGAAGCCCAAGAACAAGTGCCTGTGTGCTCATCTGCTGAAGATATCTGTAATTGACATGGCCCAAACGCTCATGCCAAAGTCTACTCACTGAATCTGCATGTGCTATAAGACAGGAACCTGTGCCAACAGAAGACTCAAATCCATCAAATCTGTATAGGCGGGATGCAGTGTCAACACTCCCAGTAGCCACAATCATCTCAGTATCATGTAAGTCCCGAATAACCACATCATGTGGTGAGAACTCAACTGTCTTACCAGAGCCAGAGTGGCAAATCTGATAGATAGACAGAAGGTTCGTCGAAATGTCGGGGACAAAAAGAACATCCTGAAGAGAACCCCCAGCTAATGCAACTGACCCAGAACCCAAAACCGAAAGATGAGATGAGTTCCCAACAGCAATCTGCGAAGTAGCGCAAGGAGCAATTGAGGTGACCAACTGCTGAGTGTGAGTCATGTGGTGAGAAGCACCGGAATCAAGAATCCAGGTGGGCCCAGAAGTCATAGCTCGTGCAGTAAGAGCATGACCTTTCCCTGCAGGGGAGGAGGTGGACTGGGGAGCTGAAATGTGATGCTCCTGCATGGCTTCCTCTAAAGCCTCCAAACGTTTCCAACACCTGGAAACGGGATGTCCATCCTTGCCACAAAAGCTACAGGTCTCAACTGATTTCTTCTTAGTCTTGGAGGTAGACTCAGTAGACTTCGAAGAAGATTTACCCTTAGAAGGGTTTGCTGGAGGTTTGGAATCATTTTTCTGTGCAGGTTTGGAGGAAGACTCATTGCCTGCGGAATCTTTCTTCGGTTTGCCTTTCGGTTTTGGTTTCCCCTGTGAAGACTGAGCAACCAACGCTTGGCTAGAAGAGCCAGAAGCATCCATCTGTTGGATCTTTGCCTGTTCCCGTGTCAACCGATCACAGAATGTCTCAAAAGAAGGCATGGTGTGCCGAGCACCCAAAGCATCCATGGTGGAGTAGAAAGTGGAAGAAAAGATCTGATACTGTCCTCGCAACTTTGAGAGTATCAAGAAGATACACTCATCATCTGTCTTTGTTTTCCCACATCCCTGCAAAACTGAACGCAGAGACTTGAACTTCATCAAGAAGTCCTCAATGGTGGGAAAGCTGGTAGGAGTCAAAGTAGTCAACTCTGCATCAAGCTGAAGTGCCCTGAAC
Organism: Chamaecyparis obtusa; assembly: GCA_027943335.1. Classification (NCBI taxonomy): domain Eukaryota; kingdom Viridiplantae; phylum Streptophyta; class Pinopsida; order Cupressales; family Cupressaceae; genus Chamaecyparis; species Chamaecyparis obtusa. The sequence continues at coordinate 36,763 of BSBK01007843.1, read as the reverse complement.
TCATTAACTGTGCCAAACAAATCTGAAAACTTGCCCCAAATGGCCCTAGGAGTGGTCAAACCTTCCAAGTGAAAGAGGAGACTGTCGGAGATGTTCAGTGCAATCAAGCCCATGGCTTCATCCATCTTATTCCTGTGCTGAAGAATCTCAAAGGGACGTTGCAGGACAGGTTGGTTCTCATCCAGACATGACCATAAGCCACGTGACATAAGAAGTCTGGTCATGTGTGCTTTCCAGGTATGATAATTATGCGGTGTCAGCCGGGTCACAGAGGGATCCGACATTGAGAGAAGAAGAAGACAGAAGTAGAAGGGTCTTTTCTGAAGTAAATGACAGAAAGGAAAAACACCCCCCCCACAATGTATAAATCAAACCCCCGTACAGCAAATAACTGAAAGCACAAAAAAAATAAGGAGAAAACCTGGACTCCAGAAGCAGAGAAGGAGCAAACAGAAGCCTCTACTTTGACGCTGAAAACAGGTACTCAAACAGCTGAATCAGCTAACGAAACCAGCATCATTGCGTCCGTCTCGGAAAGACCTTTCCGGTGATATATCATATGTCGATTTTTGAGTCCGTATGAGCCCTGTAGGAGCAAAAACGCCCAAGTACCCCCAAATGATAGCTCTCTGGAAAAAACCAGGGACGGCAAAAAATTTGACGGCCGTATGACCGTCACTGGGCCGTCGCTGACGTCAGCATGACGTCAGAATCATACCACGCCGGAAAATTGACTGCCGCCGGAAAAATTTTTAAAAACGCCGGAAAAAATTTTCCGGCAGGTGACGTCGGATGACGTCACCTGTGGCTGCCGCGGGTGGCGGGCCGGTGGCCGGGAAGCGGCTCCACCGGCAGCGGTGGCGCCCGGGCGGAGCGCGGGTGGCGGCCGGGCGGTGGGCGCGGCGGCGGCTGGGCGCGGCGGCGCGGCGGAGGCGCGCTGGCGGCGCGCTGGCCGGCAGCCGCTGCGGGCTGAGCGCTGGCGGCGCGCTGGCGGTGCGCTGGCGGCGCGCTGGCGGCGCGCCGAATTTTAAATAAAAAAAACTTTTTAACTGCGATTTCCGAGAATTTTTTTCTCGATTTTCGAGCCGTACGGCCCTAGTAGGGCAAATTTTTCTCCTGAGGTCACGGAGGCCAAACTGGGTCGTGTTTTATATGATTTCGACTCTCCCGGACCTTCTGAACGCAATGGCGGAGTCTGTTTCTGCTCAATCTGCTCCAAAAGATCGTGCCTCCCTCAAAGTGACAGAAAACCCCAGAAACAAGCTGTGGCTGTCGTCTTCGAATCCAGGCTTCAAGAACTTCAACCTCGGCAGCGGCAGGGAGGCTCTGATACCATGTAAGATTTCACAAATGTGCAAATCCACAAAAAACCAAGATCACCTGCAAGCAAAATACCAGAAGCTGGAGCGAAAACCTAAGAGAGAGAGAGAGCAAGGGTTTTGAGAATCTCAGCGGTGTGAGAGCAAAATTGTATTCCCAAAAGTATGAACAATAATTACAAAAAGCGGCTTATAAGGTGAGAAACCCTAAAGCCGGAGAAAGCTAGGTTTGTGCATTTAATAATTAATAAACTTATTAATTATTATGCACCTAAATGACAAGCTTAAGTGAAAAAAGAATAATAGTGACCTTTAATAATTAAATCAGATAGACTTAATTATAAAGGTAAATATACTATTACTCTAACAAAGGGTTTCTAACACACATGTGAGAAACACTAGGGAGGTATGCAAGGGGAACAAGGTGTAAGATAAGACATGGGTCTTCACTCATGGCTTGTAAGAGCCTTCAATGGTGGTGTAAGAGGCTATAAATGAGTTTGTAAGGCTCATTAATGAAGGGTGTTTACAGAAAGTCAAAGAAGACTGGATTAGGCTAAGAAAGGTAGGAAATGCCTTCTAAATAGGTTTAGGAAAGGCTTAGGAAATATTAGAAGGGTTTAGGAATCTCTAGAAGATTCTAGGGTTTTGAGGGATTTAAATAAATATTTCATTTATTTAAAGGATTTTGGTCAATTTATTAAATACTTAATAAATTTTGGGGGGAATGATGTTTAAATTTGATTTAAACATTTCTTGAAGGGATTCATTAATTAAATGTTTTTAATTAAGATGGGAGGAATTAATGGCATAATAGTAAATTAATTAATTAAATAAATAATTAATTAACAAGTGATGATGTCATCAGGAGTTTTCGGAAAATAAAAATACTTTTATTTACAAATGGATGTTTAGGTGTCTACACATATAGTAAACTACCTTATGAAATATTCTTCTATTCTTCTCAAGCCTTTAGGTATATCAAGAACATGATTATATCTTTTTCCCTTTAAGACAATAATCCTAACTCTTACAATCTGAGGCTCTATGTCCATACTTGCCACAATCGTAATAGCTAACACTAAAGTTTTGTGATATAGAACTTATTACAATATATATATTTCTCCTATTCCCTTTTCTAATCTTGAACTTCATCTGACTCCTTTTCTTTTTGTTAACCTTGTCCTTATTCTTTTTCTTTTATTGTTCTTCTTAACCTGACTCCTTTTTCGTCCACCTTTGGTCTTCTTGGTCTGCTTTCCTCTTCTTCTTTTTTTGTCTTGACTGGATTTTGAAAAATATCCTTTCTCTGATCCAATACCATCTTTGTCTTTTTCCTTTCTTTGATTTAGCAATTCTTAAAGCTTAGTTGAATTGATCTTGAGCTTGACCTTTAAATCACATGCAACATTAAGATCTTCTTCCATGGTTTTAACCCATTAACCCACTGATCATCTATGCAACTCTTCTCTTTATATTCCTCAACTTTGATCTTATTATTTTCCTTATTATTATAGTCTTTGACTTCAAGCTTATGTTTACCTAATTTGGAGAACTCTCCCTTATCTTTTTTAACATCATTGTTTTCTCTTTCCAATAGTGCTTCTAGCTTTTCCACGTGATCTTTTTTATTGCAATTTCTTGAAAGACCTCATCCATTCATTTTCATCTTGATGAATTTATGATATCATACAATTTTGATCTTTTATAATCTTATGATGTTGTGATTTGAATTTTTGTTCAACTTTTTCTTAACTTTCAATCTCCTTAAGTTGCTTGATATCAAACTCCTTTTAATCTTGATTATTGTGACTGACACAATTTGTAGATGTCTTTTATTTCATAGATCTATCTGCATATTTTATCACTTTCTTTTGGATTTCTAATCTTTAAGGAGTACAGTTGATTTGGCTTTCTTTTTGCATTTTAGAAAGCTCAATTTCCTCTCCTTTGTAGATATTATACTAGCTTTCATTAGATTGAATAAGTAAGTGACCATCAACAAGATGATTTGACCTTTCATACCTCAAGGTTGTTGACATCTCTTGTGACTCTTTTATTTCATCTTCTTGTTATTCTTTAGCTACATCTTCAATTGTATTTGAGGCATTCTACATCTGATTCATATAGTTTTGATATAAAGCATCTTTAACACTAATTCCTTGTCTTTTCTTTTTTATATTGATCATACATTTTTCAATCTGAGTGATCTAATATTTTACTCTCTTTTTCTTCAAATGGAAGATATTCTATTTTTTCTTTAATACCAATCTAATCTCACTTACATAGACATTCAATATTTTGCATCCCTCATCATAGAAGTGAAGAAAATATCCCTTCTCAACTAGCTGACTAACACTAAGAAGATTGTGTATTTAGTTATCAACATGTAGCGGATCATTTGTTGTATTATTTTTATCTATTGAAACAATACCTCTTCCCTTGATTTTCCTTTAGTATTGTCACCCCATCTAACAATTACACCATCATAATTTTCATGTTTCAAAAAAATTCTTATATCACCAGTCATATAATGCACGAACATCTACAATATATTAGCCAATCATTTATCTTATCCAATTTTGCAGCTATGACCTTCTCTTCTTCATTTTTGTGACTTGGAGAATTTTCAAAATTAACCTCCTCAATAGTACTACATGTAATAACACTACTAGAAGAAGCATCACTAATCATGGTTTTCTCATTGACACAAATAATATGATAATTAGTCATAGTATCTTTGTCAATAGTTTTAGCAGTAATATTAATATTATAGATCATACCTTTAGAGTATTCTTCTCTCTTGTTAATGAGACTCTTATGCTTCCCATATTCCATAGATTTGTTCATGTCTTCAATCACTTGATCTGAGAAATCACCATCAATGACCAACTTGCCTTCTTTGACATTATGCATAGATGATGCATTTTCATCAACTTGTATGCACAAGATTTATTCATTGATTATTATAATAGCATCAACATTGGACTTGCGATTCTCAACTACACTTGTAGTAGAAATGCTAGATATAGATTTTGCAGACTTGGACTCACCTTCTTTGACTACAACAAAAATGAGTTCATCTTCACTTTTTACCTAATTAAATTCAATGTCAGTAACTCCTTGATCATCAGTAGCATAATAAAACTTCTCTTCTCTAGGCTTATCATACTTATCATTAGGAAATATTTTATGAAACCTAGAGGCATAATGTCCTATCTTCTTACAAAAAAAAATTTAAATGGCAATTATCCTTTGTACTTACTAGATCTATTAGATAGCCTTCTTGATACCATTTCTTCCAGCTCTTGAAGCTCTCTTTCTTCTTCTTTGTGTTCTCTTAACTTTGGTCCATATTTTAATGTTCTTTTGAAGGTCCTTCACTTTGATCAGATCTATACATGTTTCTCCTTGACAAAGTAGCCTTAAAATATTATTTAAATTTAGGTAAAGAATCACCAAACTCACTCATTTTAAAGAAAGATAATTTAAAAAATAGTGTGTCTCTTGTCATATTAGCAACAATCTTGGTTTCCTCAATAGCAACAACTTTTCTTTTGGAAGAAGGGGGCAGATATCTCAACACTTTTGAGACAATCTCTCCTTTCGACACATCTAATACTACACACTAATTTAGTTATCTTAAACTTATAAGGGTTGATGTTCTCATCTTTAGATAATCTCAAGGATTCATACCTTCCTTTTAGAATTTGCATATTTTCTTGCTTGACACATGCATCTCCTTCATGAAGAGTTTCAATCTTAACCTAGATATCATGTTTTGTCTCCATCTCCATCTCATTTGTGCACTCAGTGTCTAATACAGAACTTAGCAATGCTTCCTTATCTATGATATTGTATTCAAACCACTTCTTTTTATCTAGCGTAGCCACTGATAGATCTACAAGAGGATTGTAGGGATTCTTAGTGATGATACCAAAATCCTCTCCAATGTATCTTAGATGGGTATTAATTCATCCTTTCCATATATGATAGTTTGTGCCTTCAAACCTAGGACTATCCATCTTGTAAGATCCCATATCAAATCTATCCTGAGCTACTAGGCTTCCTTCAAGGTAATGATGCTCTCATACCACTTTTTGATATTATGACAAAAACAAATCAGAGGGGGGTGAGTTAGTTGTTACCAATTCCTTAAACTTCAAACCCTTCAAACCCAAAACCCTTAACTTGTGTACCATTGAATCTGATCTGAATAAAAGAAATTTAAAATATACATGCACAAAAAATCAGAAATACATCCTCACAAGCTGACACAAGATTTTTATCGTGCAAACCCTATTAGGGGAAAAACCATGGTGGGGTTGATTACCCACAATAAGAAAATACTTTGTTATAAATATACAATTATTACAATAGTAGGGAATGCAGCTATCTTCAACCTCACTTCCTAGAACTCACTACTCAGAGAAAAACCCTCGAGCTACAAACCTAAAGAAGAGTCATTGTCTTATAATCTAATCACTACAATCATCTCAAAGTTTTGTGAACTATGTAAACAACATTTACTTCATGTATGATACAACTCCAATGTAGAAAAATATAGATCATTGTTCAACCCCTTTTTGAACATGTTCTCCTCATCTCTTAGATAGACTCTTCCTCTAATATCACCCTCTAGCATCTGTATCTATGATTTGTAACTCGATTTTGCCTAATTCATCTCCTTATATCAAGGATTAGGTCTATAAGCCCTAACTCATCTTCCTTTCAAATCACCATGCCAAATCTCTTGTTCAACTTCATCTTTGAACAGCAAATCCAAATAATAACACTTAGCAATCACCTAGAGATCATAAATATCTTATATTTCATGGTTTACTACTTGCATAATACGATTTAGCAAACTTTGTCAGCCAAGAACAAGAATACTAATAAAAAAATTATTATTGACCAAAAACTCCAACAATCTAGTTCGTCCAATCCATGAATATCACCAAGTTATCAAGCATATACTTTAATAACATCTTGTACCATTGTTATAAACAATCATAAATTCAAATCCATGATAGCTATTGGATTTGCTAGCTCTTTTTCACCTGATCCCCATGAATACTCACTCCAACTTCTGAGATAACAGAATTATAACATGCAAACCTATGAAGTACTAACCCTCTGAGTTGAGGACACCTGAGTATGTCCTAAACACACTCCTAAGTGCGCTCCTAAAGATTCAATTTTGATTCAACACACTGAACTCTTTTGTGTCTTCCTCTCAACATTGTCTGTCACTATGTCTACCAATCACCAATTCTGACCCTGAAACATACTCAAATCTTCATGTAATCTTTTGAAACTTGGAATGAATAAAGTATTGATCTTCATCAACTATCTTCTACGTGTGCAACTCCATATCTCCAATATCCAAATCTCTAAAAGTCTTTTTATCTTGGCTATCCTGCAAAAATTTAGTTAGCATCCAACAAGTAGAACTTCTAGTCAATTCTTTTGAACCTTCTGACATGTTGATGTCCCTTTGAGATCTCTGATATGTTGACATCAATGAGAACACATCCAACATGTCAATTTCCAACAAAAGAAATGAAAGTAGATGGGAAGACCTTGGGGCTATCCATAGGTTTATTAAAATTCCATAATCAATGGGGGATTATTAGGCCCAAGCTTCAAGGTCTAAGCAAATGAAATTTATACAAATAGAGAATTAAACCCTAATGGAGAAGGGGGTTCCATACTTTTTTGACTTTGAAATAGTCTGTACAAAAGAGATGATAAAATCCAAAAAAGAAAGTTAATTTTGACATCACACCAAAACTGATTTAAGAGAGGAAAATAATTTGAACCTTTCTTCAAGGGTGACAAACATGATCAACACCAATGCCATATCTTTCCATTTAGCTAGCGAATCTTCTCAGTTGAACCCATTTTGTAGTTGCGGGATATTTTTTCTAGGACTAAGAATCTCTTGAGATCCTTCTTATAGTGCCCATTAGAGTTTCTAGGGATGACCTTGCCTTTGATGAGAAGACCAAGAACAACCACAATCGATCGCACCAAGACAACAAAGGAGATACTGCCAATATTAACCTTCCCTTGGTCTCAAGCCTCCATGAATTTCTTACAGAGATTTCATTTTGTCCACATGCCCAACTTGCAAAATGGGCCAAAGGATATTGTTATTCTTAAATCTATCATAGTTTTCTAGCTGAGTATGAATGAGATCACCTCCCATGGTTTCATTGCAAAGAAACTTCACAGAGAAGGCACTAGTGGAACTCAAAAAATTAACCATAACAATGAGATAACCTAGAGAAATTATCTCGAAAGAACTCAAGCCCATCATATAATAATTATCTTCCATCATAATTAATGCATTTTGGGGAAACTGTAACCTTTGTCAAGTGTAGTGATATCTTGCTCTATCTCTCACAAGCTTGCTAAGGTAATTCTTGGACCATAGACAAAATTTTAAAAGTGTCCATAAATCTTCCCATGACAGCTAACCTATTTGCAATTCTATTGCCTTTCTCGTAAGTGTGTTGACATTTAACACCATCTATTGTGGCCATTAAGCTAATGCATTTCATAATTAAATTATTTGTTTCCCATCCTTATTTACGAGTACTCATAAGCATCATGATTACATTGAGAATATCTCCCTCAATTATGATCTTTTTAAAACCACAATTAATACCATGGAAAGCCATCGCCACCTCTTTCACATGAACTATTTGGCCTCTCAAATTAATTGTATAGGCTAGAAGAGGTTTTACCACAACTGTTTTTAATAAGACCACCCCACCTATCCAGCCAATACTTTTAGTAAATGTTATCCTACACTGGTCGATTACTTTTTCTTCCACCGTAACACGGCAAAATGACTAAGCAGTCGATTGACATGGAAAGGCAGGTTACAAGTCGTATTGTCGTATGAACAACATTTATATTCAATATGACGACTTGAATTACATCTCCGCGTGGTGCAACAGCTTACATCTCCATCTATGTTCTGACTTAAACAGTCTGTGATTTGAAAGTCAATACGCGCATTTCATAGATTTGATGCCCGTATGGCTCTATTAAATTTATTTAATCCAAATTACAATTAGGTTTTGAAAATCTCATCAATTCGAAATTGGAGATTTGAGGCTGACAATCAACATTTTAAAATTATTATTTTAAGGTAAGAGAAAATCTCTTTGCTCACAAAACATTCATTAGCAATGTGTACCTAGCTCTAATTATACCCCCAACTATTTCTCGACGCCTCACGTTGCAATACTGAGAAACTTCCGAGCTTTCTGTCAGAGATATTAATTTGAAGCTAAATAACAGATGTTTTACAAAATATCTGAAAGTTTTAGATGACATTAAATGTGTGGACAGACTAAACTTTAAAAGTCTGTTTCTTGTGACAACTTCTAAGGGGAAATCAACATGCAGATCCCGTACAGGTCAAAGTGTTTAGTGTTGTTCTGTGTTGTGCTCTCATTATGTATTGTTTGCAACTCAGCCCAAGACTGCGAAATTACTAATTTTACAAGCGCTTTGTTTCAGAGTAATTTGAACGTAGTCCTCAACAATCTCGTAAACAATACATCCTTATCAAACGGTTTCAATACATCTGTGTCCGGCCAAAGTCCTTACACAGTTTATGGTCTCCTCCAGTGTAGGGGAGACACAACTGAGGAGGAATGCCTCAGTTGTTCAGAAGACGCAAATACCACCATTCGTAAGAGTTGTGGAAACGCCACGGGCGGTAGAGCTTTGATGGACAAGTGCTTCATACGCTACGAGACGTATTCCTTCTTCGGAAAACTAGATACCAACTTTCCAATGGTATCCTACAATTTACAGAAAGTCACAGATCAACCTGACGTGTTCAGTACGGCAGTTCGGCAGCTTTTCACAAATCTGTCAGATGAAGCCCCCCGATCCCCAATTCGATATGCGTCTAGATCAACAGGCACCTCTACATTTTATCGGATAAACGGTCTGGTTCAGTGTTGGAAGGATTTAACTTCTGCCGAGGACTGCAAAATGTGCATAACAAATGCAATTCGTAGACTGTTAGGTGTGACCTTTAAAGACAATGAAACTTTTGTGGGAGGAGTGACTTTTTCCGGAAGTTGCTTTGCTCGTTACGAGATTTACGAGTTCTTCAATCCTGCGCCTCCACCGCCGCCGTCTCCCCTTCAACTGCTTTCTCCGCCACCGATTCAGCAGTCACCGTTATCATCTCCAACACCAGATAGCAAGCATGTCAATTTCCTTATTAGCTAATCTCAATCATAATTATTCATATCAATTTCCTTATCAGCTAGTTTCAATTATAATTGTTCTGGTATGGTGAAGAATTCCATGGGCGAGGAATCTGATGACATTTAATTAGGATTTTGCAGGCATGAACTATTGCAAAAAAACCCAACTCAGCCATAAGTCTTACTGATAGATCCCTTCAATATTATGGCTGCTATAAATGCTGTTTCTAGTTCATTTAAGTGTTCATCCATATTCTTTAATAACCAAAATAGGGTTTATTTTGCTTTGTGAAGTTAACAGACATACCATTGCCATGACCAAACACTTAAAATTGATCTCTTGTGCAGAAAAATCTTCAAACAAAATTGGTATAGTTTTGGGTATTGTTGGCGGCTCGGTGTTCCTGCTACTGTTATGCCTGTTTGCAATCCGAAGAAAATTCAAGTCTGCAGTATTATGGATGCCAGGCCTGTTAAGGAAAGGTATTTTCCAGGCGAAGTTTTGTTGAATTTGTTATGCTTGTGTAGAAAAACAAATTCTTTACGAGTAAGGGTATAGAAGAGATCGAAGAATTTTTCTCTTCTTTGTTATCAAATAGTAGTCAGAAAAAATCTTTCTGCTTGGATACAAAATTGTAATTTTTTACACCGGCTTCAATAATTATCCAGAGAATAGCCCAGGGGCAGCAGATGATCTGGCTAGAGTGGTGGACTCAGAGATCGGCCAAGAGGAAGAGATAGTTTTTAATTTGGAAAATATCAAGGCCGCAACTAGAAATTTTCATGAAGATAACAAGCTTGGACAGGGAGGATTTGGTGCTGTATACAAGGTAAAATAACCCTAACTGACTCTGTTTTCTTGCTTCAGACAGGATTATGAAATATACTGGCAAATTAAACAAGTAAACTTATCCATTCATTACGCCTATTTTATCACATTTTATTGTGTTTTGATTTTCAGATGAGATCTATCAACATTTTAGAATTTTCACATAAATTGCAAACTACTTATCTACATTATCATTGTTTTACATATTCAAGGGTTTCATGCCATAAATAAACTTCTAGCAAATTACAGAGCCACCAATTCTATGGTTAATCTCCGATAATCCCCTTCTTGGGTAAGGGTTGATTGATCTTTTAAATGATAACAAGTGGGGTTTGTCTTTTGTTCTTGCTGCTGCTCACCATCAATGTTTTCTCTCTGGTTTGGAGTTTTCTGGTAACATTGAAATAAGTGGTTTGGTGGCCAACACCCTGTTTATATCTCAGATGGGGTTCCTCGCTCTTGATTCTTCTCAGATCAATTGCTTTGTAGCTTCTATCTGTCATAGTTGCCCATTTTCAGGCCATAAATAATCTTCTAGCAAATTACAGAGCCACCAGTTCTATGGTTAATCTCCGATAATCCTCTTCCGGGGAAAGGGCTGATTGATCTTTTAACTGATGACTGGGTTTCACGCCATAAATAATCTCTGCCATTTTCTATGTAACAAGTGGGGTTTCTCTTTTGTTGTTGCTGCTGCTCACCATCAGTGTTTTCTCTCTGGTTTAGAGTTTCCTGTTTATATGGAAATAAGTGATTTGGTGGCCTACACCCTGTTTATGTCTCAGATGGGGCTCCTCACTCTTGATTTTCTGTGGTTATTTTATTCTTCTGAGATCAATTGCTTTGTAGCTTCTATCTGTCATAATTTGCCCTTTTCCCGTCTCTGTGCCAGTGTCCATTGCTTCAGGATTATCACTGGAAGAAATACCAAATTGAAATACACATAAATCATTCTATTGATTCAAGATCCTGAGAGTTTTTTATCAAATGATTAAGAATAATATTAATTAATGATACATAAATTCCAATTGTTTAATTATACCGATACATTTAGAGACTTTTATAAAAATATTATAAAAAGTTTATATTATTAAAAATAAATAAATAAACTGGAATTAAAGAATCACTATGAGGAATATATGCTATTATGGTTTCCTCTGGCACTTCACGGTTTCTGTTATGGTTTACTCTGCTTCCGTTTATGCTGGTTGTTTAGAGTTCGTTATTGAGCCTCTTGCTTCAGTATTATTTACAAATTTATGTGTTTTCTTTCATGTCAGGGCACAATGCCAAACGGAACACAAATAGCAGTAAAGAGACTTTCTGTTCAATCAAAGCAAGGAAAGAGGCAATTTCTAAACGAGGTTAAGCTGGTGGCAAAAATTCAACATCGTAACCTTGTGAAGTTACTTGGATGTTGTGCAGAGGGCTCAGAAAGATTGCTTGTTTACGAGTTCCTCTCTAACAAGAGCCTTGAAAAAATACTATTCCGTAAGTTCTTTCGGTCTAAATTTACAATTAGTGCCGTAAAATATTTGTTCTCTGTCAAGGAAAATAAAGTGAATGTCATAAATCATTAATTTAGAGGTATGGATATAGATCCGCAGCGGAGCAAAGAGCTTGATTGGTCGAAACGGTTGAACATCATACTTGGAGTAGCCCGTGGGCTTCTATATTTACATCAAGATTCGCAGCTACGGATCATTCATCGGGATATCAAAGCAAGTAATATCTTGCTCGATGAGAAAATGCAGCCAAAGATTTCAGATTTTGGTTTAGCAAGGTTGTTTCATCTAGATGAGACTCATGTCAACACAAGCATTGCGGGAACACTGTAAGAATCATGCTTATTTGTTTTTCCTTTGCCTTTTTGTTTAGTTTCATTGAACTTTTCCTCAAGATTGTTGTTCAAATTGAAGTTTTCTAATATTTCTTTCTGATTGTACAGTGGTTATATGGCACCAGAGTATGTTTTACGAGGTCAACTATCTGCTAAAGCAGATATCTATAGTTTTGGCATTGTTATTTTAGAAATTATATGTGGAAGAAAGAACAGTGACAGTAGATTAGCTTCTGAATTTCAAAACCTCTTGGAATGGGTAAGCTTAAATATTATAGGTATTAATATTATAGTTAATACAATTTAATAGTAAAATTTATATAACTTATGAAGATAAGTATGATTCATTTCTTACATAGTTAGTACGACTAAATTTTAAAAATTATATATCTTATGAAGATGACTATGATTCTTGCTTATGCAGGTATGGAGATGTTACAAGAAAGGAAATATTATGGATGTGATTGACAAAACAATAATACAGAGTTCCAATGAACAAGTTTCAAAATACATTCAAATAGGCCTTTTATGTACACAAGCAAATCCATCACTTCGTCCACCAATGATCGATGTACATGCAATGCTTTCAAATCTTTCTACGACCAACTTACCAGATCCCACAAAACCTGCTTATGTAACTAATTCCCAAAATAATGTTCCACTATGTACATCAACATCAACGTCAACATCTGAAGGCACATCTTTATCTACTTCATCAGCTACTCAGTCAGTTTACCCATCTATCAATGATGCAACTATAACAGATTTAAGATCTAGATAGTGCCACTCCTAATTTACTGAAATAAGCGAGCTTGTATGTTAGTAGACATATATACTATATATATGTGTGTGCGCGTCCCTAAGGAATCATTAAATTGAGGGTGATTGTGATATGATTTTCATGAATGTTCATTATTGTCTTTTTATAATAATGAAATCATTATTTTGTTAATTTTATTAAAAATATTAAGAGATGGTAGCATTAATTGATTGTTATTATGTGTATAAAATTTTCGCTCTATTTATAAATATGTAGTATTAAAATTTGTGTATGACAATTTTTCTTTTTTTTGAGTTCATTTATAAGGAAATGGTTAAATATAATTATATATTAATAAATATTTTAATTTATGTATAGTTGATTTTTTTCTTAATCTATCATCCCTTTTTCATTCTTTATATTTGAGACCATATTATCTTTATCTAGGCATATAAACATACTTTATCTATATGTTGCACTTATGAATGCAATCACATTCATACATCTATTACCCACATTAAACATTACACCTATTTGTTCAAAATTTATATTGCAACATTTGATCCCACACCACATAAAATTGATCTTGACATTACAAAAGTTTAGATTAAAAATGTGTTCCCTTGTATATTTTATTGTCACATTGAGTTACCTTGATACATGCTTTACATGATTTATCTATATGGAGTACTATTCAAAATGCATTAAATGTGCCTAAATTGCCATGACTAATCATTTTTTTTTCACATTTAGGAAATATTCACTATAAGAAGCATTCAATTTAGAACAATAAACGGAAATATAGATTTGTATTTTCATTCTATAACTTGAAGTATTGTCTTTAATTATTTCTATGGCCACAAGCTTGATCTAGCCAATTTTTATCAACAAGGACAAAAGAAATTTAATGGACAATCTAAACATCTATCCAAACATATTTCTGAATGCTACCAAACCTTAAAGGTCAATGGATAATAGAGAATTCACTAAAGTAGAATTTATAAAGTGTGAAATCACCTAAATTAGACCTACCATATAAAATATAGGTTTTACATTATATTGACATGACTTAGGTATAAAATATTAGTCTATAAAAAGGTTGACAAATTATTGTAAACCCAAGGTAAATTCTGGATAGAGAATTCATTTTCTTCTCCTCGAGAAATAGTATTTTTAAGTGAAATTAGATTCATTGCTCATTATTATTTTTAGAATTTATTGTACTATCTACTCCATTTAATTCTATAATTATCACTATAATTTATTCCTTTTTATCATACTTATTTATCATGAAATTTAATTTAGGTTAATTATATTGATCTATATATTTTTTATTTTATTAATGTTAGGTGAATATTTTGTAATCAACAAATCAAGTGATTACAAAATGGTTATATTAGCTATAATATAAAGAGAATAAATCTCTCCTTTCATAAATGGGAGTCTCTGTCTTATTGCTACCAAACACAAGTAGCACTTAACTAAGCCTATGTACACTAAACTATCAACACGGGGTGTTACATTCATTCTATTCCATTTTTTCAAAATATATATTTCTCCTTTCACAACAATCTTCAAATACAACCCCTTGATAATAATGCAATCTACCACAAAGTAACAATTATATCAAGTCAAATTATTCAGATAATTTACGAATTGAACTGCACTCTGTAACTTTCTCGCCCACCGTCGAATCCAAACTGCCAGTTCCCATGCCCGCCTCCCCTAGGGGGATCTTCCCCCCTTGTAGATCCCCATACTAGACCCCATGATGGTCCCGAGATTTTTACCTCTGGCACGGGATAGGCCGCAAAAGATTCAACGGAAGGATCCTAATGGGCATCCTCTTCTGTCAATGCCCCTTCATCCCTGCCAAAGACTAGCTGGAAAGGCGCTCTTGTTGGCGAGGCCTAGAATACTCTAGAATCACTCCTGGTGGACTTCATTTAGACTGAGGAAGGTGCTGAATTCTCACTCCCTGATTTGGTGGTGAACATGGGTATGGCTAATTTTCACTTGGCACTGGTGGGTCATTTCTTCAACTTCTGACCTACCATTGAAAGGGTCAAAAAATGGGTGGCTACCCAGTGGAAGATTAAGGGGCCTATCTCAGTCTCTTCTATGCCTGGCAACCTCTTCCTCTTCAAGTTCAACACTCTAGAGGATTTGGCCTTTGTTTTCTCAGGCTCGTGGGTCTATGGTAAGGACTTCGTTGCCCTGGCAAAATGGAAACCTAGGTTCAATCTGGTGACTGAGCTCAGTAGGATGGCACCAGTTTGGGTGCCCCTCCCTGGTCTTCCACTTGAATACTAGGATGAACAAGTGTTCAGATGGATTGGTGACTCCTTTGGAACTTTTATTACGGTGGACTAGGTAACCCGCTCTTAGTCCAGGCTGGTGTTTTCAAGATTTTTTATTAATGTTACTCTGAATAATACCCTCCCCAACTTTGTTATATTGAAATCCAAGATGGGTAGATGGAGTCAAGCTCCAGTGTGTGAGAATGCCACTCTCTTCTGCCAGAAATGTGATGCCAAGGGCCACACTAGTGAAGCATGCAAATCCTGCCTACATGGAGCAAAAAATAAAAATAAGGATAAGGGCACCTCTGAGGAACCACCCATGGTAGCAGGAGAAGACAAGGAGAAGACCAGCCCCACCTCTAGTGGTTGAAGTGATGGAAAACCCAGAGCTAGAAAACCCAGAGGTGGAAGAGGGTGACATAGTCACTCCTCTAGAGAATGACATGGTGCTCCCTAAACCTAAGGTTCATAAATCACCTTCGATGGTGGTATCATTGGAGAACCCCTAGGTGACTACCCCAGAGACAAGTGTGGTCAGTCCTACTAAGTTGGAATAGCCTTCCATCGTGGTCTCACTCAAAATATGTTAATCTCTATTGACCATTTAAGGTTGTCATTAGTATCAAAGGATTATAAATAGGTCGGTCGGTTACTTATAATGAGATGGTCGGTAACCAAAAGTAAGACAAAGTAGTCGGTAAAACCTTTGCACTGAGCATCACACAATTAACAGAGCACAAATGACACCGATACCGATGGTCAGTAAACACCAAGCATCGCAATATACACCAAGCAGATTATACAGTGTTTACCGATGATCACAGAAAATGGCATAGTAATATGAAATGGCACATTATTCTATGCAAATGGTTACAACAAATCGTAAAATGGTTTACCAAGATTGAGGAGTATTTATTGTATATAAATACTCATTAAATGTAATGTTTATCTTATTGTAATAGTTGATCTAGGTTATTTTTTCACCGCAGATCTTAGGGTTATGATTATTTTTGTAACCTAATTTTTGCTAAGGCGAAAAAATAGAACACTATATATTTTGTATGTTCACACCATTTTTATGAGGTTGGTGAACTAATAGATATGAATCAAGGAGCACTTGAAGACATTGCCTATCTTCAAGATAATCAATTTACCGAGCAGAACAAGGCACAGAGGATATCAGATTGAGCAGAAGCAGAAAAGGCTACCGAGCAGAACAGAGAAGGAAACCATCACAGATAAGGTGATATTTTGATGAGCACTTATAGATCTATTTCAGACAATTGAGTTGTCAACTAGCAAATAATTTACCTATTACTTTTTGACAATTGTGATAGAGTTTTTGATAAATCTCTTAACAGAGTAGACTTAACAATCTTATGTAAATCTCTTAACCGAGTACACACTTCATTAGTGTTGTTTAAATCCTATAACTAGGTAGATCTAGTTGATCTAATATGTTACTCCTAACAGGGTAAGATCGCTAGAAGTGATCAAAACTTGTAGCCTTAATAGGCAAACCTTTTATATCTGCAGTAGTGAAGAATTTGTGGGTGTCATCCCCACCATAGTTTTTACCTTCTAAAAAGGGTTTCTGCGTTACAAAAATACTTTTGTTATGTGATTTTTATATTGATTTCATGTTGTTTACTTTCTTAAGTTAACTAGATGATTGATTTATACAATTGTATTCAAGTTATTTTGATTGGTTATCACAGTATTCAGTTATAGATCAGAAAGGTTTTTCAGGTAAAATTTTTTGAAGGCACTAATTCACCCCTCCCCTCTCAGTACCTATCTCTCCTAATTCTAACAATTGGTATCAGACCACAGTTCTCTTGTTGAAAAGTCTAACCACTGAAGGGTAAAGATCTAAGTCATGGAGAGATACAAACTTGACAAGACTATTAAGAATCAGAAGATACAAATACATATGTTTGTGGAACAGTATAAACAAGCCAAGGAAGAACTGAAGAAATTATAGGTTGATAGGAAGAATCTTGCAATTTAGTTGAATGAAATCAGTTAGCATGAAGAACCTATTGATGAAATATTTGATCATATTGGATCAAGCTCTGGAAGCATCTCTGACGGATCTGAAAGCATAATCTCTGAGTTATCTAAAAAAAATCAGCATCTATTTGAGCAAGTGAAAGCACTTCAAATCAGTCATGAATCTCAAATGGTGAGAATGGTGGAAATCATGAACAATGCTAGATAAGCTGAACAAGATTAGAATCTGGCTATTGAAGACCGAAGATTGATGACTGAACAACTTCAAGCATAAGAAAGTGAAATACAAAGACTCAGTGATCGTCACTTCCAAGTATCAAATCAGATGATGACAGTTAATCAAGAAATGAATTGAGTAAATGGAGAATTATCAAGAAGACTTGAAGATGTTGCAATGCTCAGAGAAGATAATGAAAAACTGAGAAATGAAATAAAGACACAAAAGAAACACAATGAAATGATGAAGATAGCTAAGGATAGTTCTTAAAAGATTGATGATTTCTTGACTAATCAGAGGAGATTCAGAAGCAGGACAGGTATAGGGTACACCGGTGAAGGAGAATCATCACAACAATCTGAAAAAGTCAACAACAATCAAAATCAAAAACCTAAAGTGATGACATGTTACCACTATGGAAAATTAGGACATACATCTAATGTGTGCAAAAGCAAAGCACAAGGTAAACCTCTTGTCATTCCTAAATTCAATGGATATTGTTATTATTGTGGTAAGTTTGGACATCCAGCTTATGAATGTAGAGCTAAGAAGAATGACATTGCTAATAATACTACTGAGGAGAAAATATGCTATACTTGTAATAAGCATGGACACACTACAAGGGACTGCAAGGCAAAAATGACACAAATCTGCACACCTAAAGAGAAACCACAATGAAAGCCATACAAACTGAAGAGATAAGGTAACTCATATGTTTGGGATTATAATACATGGACTAATTGTACTGTATGTGGTTGGTATGGACATATTGCAGCAAACTGTTATAGAAATAATCAGATTGGACAATCAAGAAACTGGACAAATGCAGGAATGGCATGTATGCACTATCACAAGGTAGGTCATGTAAGCAAGAACTGTAGAGACCGAGCACCTGATGAAAACCATATATTTGAGAGTGGATATTACATTGCAAATATTACAAAGTTAAGGAACACAATGTGGAAGAAGGCATCTAATGAGAATGCTGAATCAAGTAACACTGTCAATGAAACCTCGTCCACTGGATTGGGTCACATTGGTACCTCCACTTAAGATGAAAAAGGTATGTATCGAACTGACATTTTAAATGATCACATTTTACATACAATTCCTTATATATGATGTAAAAATACCAAATCTGCATGACTAAAGATGCACTATGGTTTATGTGTTATAAGTTTACAAATGTTATATAGTCAGTAAAAGAAGAAACGCAAGTTGGTTACCCATCGATAATCGCTATCCAAGGTTAACTAAGAATAGTACAAACTGATGAAGAAATTATAGACATTACCAAGCTGACAACTATTTCATATCAAAGTTAGGTCATGCATGTAATGCATCAAAGTTTGAGCAGGAATACTGAAAAGTCTATAAATATGCGAAAATAGAGTTCATTGTTACATTATGACTTCGAAGAAAAGAGATTTTACAGAGAAGAGTTCAAGCTAGAGATTTTTAGAAAAGATTCCAAGCTACTATAGATCGAACCGACGACAAATCTTCAATGATAACGAGTAAGTTCATCTACCTACCATACACCGGTTATCTATTGTTTGCTGAAACCCTAGAAATAATTTATGGCATCGACATCAACCGTAAGAAAATCATAGAACATTGAAGAGGAAGTAGAACTAATTGTTAGGGCACACTTTGATGAGGAGAAATTCAAACCTCATCCTGAGGTTGCAGCACAAATAGACATTATGGGCTAATTTTCTAGTATTCTAGATAGGGTTTTGTTAACAGAAGATGTTAGGGCCTATATTCACTGCAAGATTGGTGAAGTATGTGATTTTGAGACCATTGCTGCTTATCAGAAAGTCTGTGGACCGGATGGTAAGATTAAATTTGAATACAAGAAGATCAAGGAATCAGGTTTACGGTGTTTCACATTCTTCCCACAATCCTTCCACAATGACTGGATAAGAATTGTACTAAGCAAATTTCATGATGGAAAATTTTGGTTGGATAAACCTATTGAGGTCACTAAGAAGATTATCAGTAGGGTTACTGGATACCCTACAACTGACAAAGCCAAAGCGTTTCGAAGTTCATCTCATCCTGACGTAGAAAAGAACACTGGAGCTCAATGGGATGATAGGGCACTGAAAATATCAACTATCAAAGATCCAGTGGTAAAATTCACAGCTCATGTCATTGGGTACAAGATATTCTAATCAAGCAGACCAAATAGTGTACCTTGCAGTGCCGTGGACATGGCTTACAAAATTGTGAAGAAAGATCACCAGGTTGATCTTGCCAAGCTACTACTACACCAATTGCATGACAATATGAAGACAATAAAAACAAATAAGTCTAATACATGTAAGTATAGATCACTTCTTGTCTATACATTTCTCTATCTACAAAAATATGTACCGGGTATCGGTAAAGTAAACTGGTAATCGGACAAACCGATAACTGCTCAAATCGATGAAATGATGAAAAGTTTAGGAGATAATCTGAACAAGGAATTCAATGCATATTTCAAGGAATTTCAAACAAAAATGCAACAAAGGAGTAGAATTCTAAGGGAATTAGTAAGTAAATTTGAAGATGACATATGCTTTGTGGTAAGCATAGACCACTCAATGATAAAGGTAGTAGAACCAAGAACAAAATGGCTAGCACTGATGGGATATGAAATGAATCATGATTTCGCTTTGAAATCTATCAATGCATTGCTGGCATTACCGATAGACATCACTGCAGTAGGTTTGGTGTATATGAGGAAGCTAAGTCTAGAATCACAACAGACATAGAGATCGGTAAAATGTCAAAAAGGGCAAAGAAAATGAGAAAAGATCTCCTAGCAAAATATGGAAATGTATCTGACTCACCAAAGGAGTCACTGGTTGATGAAGCAACCAAAGGTTAGTTACAGTTGGCTGACAAGCCCTATGATAGCAAGGAAACTGAGTCAGACAAAGAAAAGGATCACACACCGGTTCCTCCCACCAATGACAAAGAAGAAACTTAGCTACTAGAACCTAAAGAAATGAAGAAATGTTCGTCAACTACTGTACAATCCACCAAGCAAGTAGAATTAGTAAAAATAGCAAAAAGAAGAGCAGCTACACCGATGAGGAAATATGTTAAAAGAAAGACCAAGAAAGTAGCTGAGACACCAAAGAAAAAGAGGAAATACATAAGAAATAAGGAAGATCTAGAGGATATAGAAACTAAAAATGATCTTGATCAATTCAAGTTAGTTCGTAACAAGGAAAGTACTATAGAAGAAATAATTGAAGATATAATTGAGAATGGAAATCTCACAGATCCAGGCATAGGCAAATTTGGCAAAATGTCAATTGAGGACAAAACAAAGATAGAACATGCTATTGTCCAAATGATGATAAAATTCAAGAGAGTACCAATGGAATTTGCATGTTAATTGCCAAAGGAACTTGATGACAAAATAAGTGAGAGATGGGCTATTGCACTAGATACAGAGAAAAGGAAAAGAGAATGGTCACTAAGTTGTGCAGCCTCACATTTTAGCTATGTTGTGATAAGTGAATACATGACAAAGTATCGGGCTAGATTTCTAGTCAAGAATAGAGCTATGCAGATCATGGATGAGAATGTGGATGATATGGATGTCATATGTGATTCTCTATGGACATCAATTTTAAAAGCAGAAGAGAAAGCTGAACAAGAAGCATTCCTGAAACTATCTAAGAAGAGACACAGCTCAAAAGATAAAGGTATTTTCATTGATGATAACAAAGGTAAGAAAATAGCGAACATTGGTATATCAGTTACTGAGGTAATTGATATCACCAAACAAAAGGAAGAAAACATAATTTCACAGGATGCACTGGATCAAGTTAAGATCCACTTGCAAAAGAAAACTGATGATGATGCACTCATTGAGGACATCACTAACGGTGATCCTGCTGATGAGGATGATGAAGATGTAACAATTGCACCATATAAAGATGAAGCATTAGACACTGATAGTGTTCTCACATCACTACCAAGTGAACTACCTGTACTTGTAAAGGTAGTTGAAATAATTTCACAAGTACAAGCTGATGTGTCTCATCCTAAGCCAAATATAGATACAATTGAGAATCAAGCACCCGAGCAACCTATAGATACAAATGAGCCTAAAAAACTAGAGGCACATTCTATAGAAACAAAGGAATTAGAAGAAACAAAGTCCACCGAGGTGAACCTACCTAACACTACAACTGTGAATCCCACACAATCTACCGAGGAGCAGAAGAAGGATGATATAGTGTCAACTAGGAAAGATACTCTGAGAAGTGAAGAAAAAGCTATTGTCATAAGTGAGAAGAAGTCACCTCTTGCCCAGAAGAAGAAGAAGAAGAAAGCCAAAGGGTCAGTCACCATTGATGAAGTTATCATTATACCAGAATGTGACCCGAGAACCCTAAGCCCCGAGGAACTAAGTCGGTATGGGGAATTATGTTCAAGGAAAGTGGCACAAGATAAGTTAAGGCAAGAACACAAATGTAAAGAAGTGTTAAATGATGTATGAGATATTCTGCAATAGATAGTACTGAAAAAAATATTGATACGAATACTCCCATCTTAGATCAACTTGCCACACTTGCAGACAAAATCAATGCCCCTGATACAGATGCAAATAAAAGAATAGAAGAAAGGGCATAATCAAAGATTGAGAACAAATTGGCAGAAAGGATTAGCACAGAAGTGGCACTAAACAAGGTAAAATTATCTGAGGTCATTACCGAGGAAAAATCTATCACCTAGATAATCTGTCAACTTCTACTCAAGCTATGTACTTCAGACACCTTCACTATATAAGTTAGTGAAAAGATAAAAGGTTTAGAAGTAGAGATATAATTATGTACTCAAGTAGCTATTGCCGAGCCAATTGCTTTCTTAAAGCATATTAACTGAGTTTAGGAACTCAAGCGGCTAATAGAAGACTTAAGGAAACAAGAAGCACACATCACCGATCAGGTTATAGAGTTACAAAAAGAACTCACTCCTTACCTAAAAATTTTTGAAGCACACATTGTCAAAGCTGAAAAACTTGTGGCAACACCAGAGATTTTGGTGTTGGATAATATCTTTGACATGCATGCACAAGTCAGTCTTGAGCATATTGCTCTTACCAACTTGAAAGAGGAATGGGAAAACCTCTTGGAGTCTGTAAAGAAAACCCATCCACACATTTTTGATAAGATGTAAGTATACATTATATATTTTTTTGCATTTGGCATTATTATCAAAAAGGGGGAAAACCATGTATATGCCAAATAAGAATACTTTGATATGTATATTACAAACTACCAGGAGCATGCACCGAGGGGGAGTACTCTATACTTAGAAATTTTTGTTGTGGATATGTATATGGCGGAGACATAAGGCATATATAGAAACATTTTGTCTATATGCAGTCGAAGTTTTGATACTAATGCCAAAGGGGGAGATTGTTAATCTCTATTGAGCATTTAAGGTTGTCATTAGTATCAAAGGATTGTAAACAGGTCAGTCGGTTACTTATAATGAGATGATCGGTAACCAGAAGTAAGATAGAGCAGTCGATAAAGCCTTTGCACTGACCATCACACAGTTAACCGAGAACAAGCGACACCAACACCGACGATCAGTAAACACCGAGCATCGCAGTATACACTGAGCAGATTATACAGTGTTTACCAATGATCATAGAAAATGGCATAGTAATCTAAAATGGCACATTATTCTATGCAAATGGTTCCAATAGATTGTAAAATGGTTTACCAAGATCGAGGAGCATTTATTGTATATAGATACTCATTAAATCTAATGTTTATCTTATTGTAATAGTTGATCTAGGTTATTTTTACACCGTAGATCTTAGGGTTATGATTATTTTTGTAACCTAATTTTTGCTAAGGCGGAAAAATAGAACGCTATATATTTTGTATGTTTGCACCATTTTTATGAGGTTGGTGAACTAATATATATGAATCAAGGAGCACTTGAAGACATTTCCTATCTTCAAGACAATCAGTTTATCGAGCAGAATAGAGCATAGAGGATATCAGATTGAGCAGAATCAAAAAAGGCTACCGAGTAGAACAGAGAAGGAAACCATCACAGATAAGGTGATATTTTGATGAGCACTTATAGATTTGTTTTAGACAATTGAGTTGTCAACTAGCAAATAATTTACCTATTACTTTCTAACAATTGTGATAGAGTTTTTGATAAATCTCTTAACAAAGTAGACTTAACAGTCTTATGTAAATCTCTTAACCGAGTACACACTTCATTAGTGCTATTTAAATCCTATAACTAGGTAGATCTAGCTGATTTAATATGTTACTCCTAATAGAGTAAGATCACCAGAAGTGATCAAAACTTGTAGCCTTAACAGGGAAACCTTTTCTATCTGCAGTAGTGAAGAATTTGTGGGTGTCATCGCCACCGTAGTTTTTACCTTCTAACAAGGGTTTATGCGTTACCAAAATACTTTTGTTATGTGATTGTTATATTGATTTGGGTGGCTGCAAGAAGTTGGGTCCCACTTTTGGCCAAAATGTGGAAGTGTTTCCTCTATTTTTCAAAATTTTGTCAATTGATGTCCAAATTTGAAGAGCTTAAAGATTGAATCTTGGAAAACTTTAGTAATATAAAATTTAGTGCTCAGAATCTAGTTTTCAAATATGTAATTTATTTCAATACCCACATGGTATAAATTGAATTTTAGTATGCATGTCTAAAAACCACTTTTTCAAAATGCCTGTTTTAGGACCACACCTCACGCATGTACGGACACCCCTTTTTGAAGTAAATGAATGTATTTTTGGGAATCCTTTTGGGAAAAGGTACCTAAAACACTGAAGATTGATGAGAATATTTTATCTTATTTTTTTACTGAATATTTTTTTATTAATTTTTAATTAACTATAAAGTACATTTTTTAAACCTCTGGTGTATGGACACCATAATTTGATAACTTCACTTTTTTTCAATTTTTTTTTTTTAAATTGAAAATTTTTTTATGTAGTTTGATTATGTATAATTCATTTTTCAAAAAACAAAAAATTAAAAAAGTTATTAAAGTTTTAGTTAACCTTGGTATTTGAAGTTTAGGTACCACGTTGGCTTAATAAATATTGTATAAATATTAAAATTCATCATATCAATATAAAATTTATATTTTTATAATCTGCACAATAAGAGCTAAAAGAGGTTTTCATTTTATCAAAAAATTCATTTGGCAAGTTGTCCTAAAAATTATGACAAGGCAGAAATTTTACTCTATAATGCCTTAACCAAATTTTTGGAGGTCAAGGCATAGGCTTGGTTCTACCAAGCCCAAACCAAATTGAATTTGAAATGAAATTCAAGGCAGGTGTGTGCTTCCCACTCATGTCTTAAGAAATGGGCACCCATTTTTTTTTAAAGAAATTCAAAGTCTTAAAATGCATTTTTAAATCTAAAAATAAATAAATTTAGAAACGGGCACCCATTTTTTGAATTTAGGATCGGATGCCTGAACCTACAATGGGCACCCGTTTTTTGCAAATGGGTACCTGTTTCAAGCGACATCTCTCATTTTTAAAATACTTCCATGGAATTGTCCCCCAACTCCAAATTCTTACCCATTTCATGTTGTTTACTTTCTTAAGCTAACTAGATGATTGATTTATACAATTTTATACAAGTTATTTTGATTGGTTATCACAGTATTCAGTTATAGATCAGAAAGGTTTTTCAAGTAAAGGTTTTTGAAGGCACTGATTCACCCCTCCCCTCTCAGTACCTATCTCTCCTAATTCCAACAAAATAAAATCCCCTAAGGTTGCTACAAAACTTCCTCTCTAGCTAGAGGAAGAGAACTACCCTTCCTCACCCAATCCCCTGGGTGAAGATCGTTGTGGGGAGGATGATGGTGGTGAATGGAAAACACAAAAAAATGAAACCTAAGCCCAAGAAGGCTGATGTGGGGCTGGAAACACCCAGAGGGAAGCCATCATAATGCACGAGGAGATCAAGAGGGACTACAAGGTATGTTGCGGCAGGTAGGAAGAAAACCTTAGAAACAAGTTTTAAAAATAAGAAATGATTTGTCTTTCTTGGAATGTTAGAGGTCTTAACAGCCCCCTCAAGCAAAGTGTTGTTAAACAATACATTTTTTCTCATAATCTGGATATTCTACTTATCTAAGAAGTTAAGATGTCTTTCAATAAATTTCCCTCCCTAGCTAGTAGTCCTTCGTTGGGTGCTGAGTTCTACTCTGAAGCCTTGGGTGCTTTCAGGGCATTGCAACTCTTTGGAACCCCAACATTGTTGTTAGTGAATCACTTTCCTTCTCCCCGAACTTCCTTGTTGTTACCTTCAGGAAAAAATAGGTGGTTTGGAACTTGTTCAATATATATGCCCCTAATACCAGATTGGCAGGTTGTCCCTTTGGAAAGATATTATCAGTTGTATGGATCAAGACAATTCTGCTAATTATTTGGTAATTGGCAACTTTAACACCCCTCTTTACCCCTCAGAAAAGAGTGGAGGCTTAATGGACTACTCTAATAGTATGGGGGACCTCAAGGAATTTATCTCCTACTCTAGCCTCCTGGACATTGATCTAAAAGGAAATCCCTTCACTTGGTCCAACAATTGGAAGTGCTCCCATCTCATCCAAGTGTGGCTAGACCAGGTCCTGGCCACCTCCTCTTAGGACTTTTGCTTGACCTCCACTTTGTCCTCCCTCCCCAAAACTACCTTTGATCATAACCCCCTCCTCCTTATCTAGTTTGACTCCCTTAAGATTGGTCCAACCCCTTTCAGATTTGAGATTATGTGGTGCTCCCACCCCTTTTTTAGGGACCAAGTGAAATCCTGGTGGGCCACTTCTATCAAAGGCACTGCCATGTTTAGGATCGCCCAAAAGTTGGAAATCATCAAAAGAGAGGTTAAGGGATGGAGTAAACATAATTTTGGTGACTTCTATAAGGAGAAGAAGGAGCTTATGGGGACCTTTGACTCCCTCCAAGCCTAACTAGATGCTGGGAATATCCACCCCCAGCTACAAATAAAAGAAGAAAAGGCTAGACACAAGTGGCAAGAAGCTCTAAGAAGAGAATAAATCTACTGTAAGCAGCGATTGAGGATGCAATGGCTTATCGAAGGAGACAGAAATACAACCTTCTTTCAAAGATCTACTAGCACTCACAAAAGAAGAAACAAGATTAATGCAAATTAGGGATGATAGAGGGAATGAAGTTACTGAGAAGGACAAAATTAACTAGGTTGTGGCCAACTACTTTAAGGGATTATACTCTAATGCTGGACATATGTGCTTGATCAATGTTCAAAATCAGCTCCTCAAACACATCCAATAAGTTGTTACTCATAGTGATAATGATCATTTCGCTAAACATTTTTCTTATGAGGAAGTCAAAGTAGTTGTCTTTGCTATTGGTTACTATAAATCTCTCAGACCTGATGGTTTCCCCCTGGATTTTTTTCAAGAATATTGGGATATTGTTGGATTAGAAGTTTCTTGTGCAGCCAGAGACTTCTTCAGAATGGGGCAACTACTAAAGCACCATAACAAGACCTATATTGTGTTGGTCCCTAAGAATGAAAAACCTACCTCAGTGTTGGACTTCAAGCCTATTAGTCTTTGTAACACATTTTATAAGATCCTCACTAAGATCTTGGTCAATGGAATGAAGCCCCTTATGGACAAATTGATTAGTCCTACTCAGAAAGGTTTTGTCCCAGGAAGGCAGATCCTAGATGCGGCCATATCCACTCACTAAATTATCCATTCCATGGATAGGAGTAGAGCACTAGGTAGGGCCTTCAAACTTGATGTCTCTAAGGCTTATGATAAGGTTAATTAGTCCTTCCTCCAAAAAATTCTTAGTAGAATAGGCTTTAATGAGAAGGTTATCCACATTATACAAGAATGTACACAAACTATTAGCTTCTCTCTTATGGTCAATGGCTCCCTAGGTAGCTTCTTTCAACCTGAAAAGGGGATTTTGCAGGGTGACCCTCTCTCCCCCTATTTATTTATTATGGTGGCTAAGGTCCTCAGTAGGAATCTAACTATGCTCTCTTGCATGGGAAGAATAAAAGGAATCAAACTTGCATCCACTCTATAGCAAGTTGTTATAGAATAATTTTTGGATGATACCTTCCTCTTTGGGTACTCATCATTTATTGAAGCTAGACAATGGAAATACCTATTGGATAATTATGCTTTGGCCTTGGGACAGTGCATCAACTATCAGAAAATAAGACTTTTTTTCTTTAACACCCCCATTGAGACCCAAACCAGAGTGCTTCAAATTTTGGGTTGTCAGTCGGCTTCACTCCCCTCCACCTACCTAGGCCTCCCTCTCACTATCAAAGAGGTCTCCCAAGAATTTTGGAATTCCATCCTAGAAAGAACTCAGAAAAAGCTTGCTGGACGGAAAGGGAAGATTATGAGCAACACTGGTAAACTTTAGATGGTAGCTTATACTCTTAAGGGGATTCCTATCTACTTTTTGTCCCTCTTCAAGATCAAAAGAATCATGCCAGACATGTTGGAAAAGATACAAAGCACTTTTCTATGGGTGGGCTTGGAAGACAAAAAGAGGATGTCCCTGGTCAATTGGGAAATGGTTTGCCTTCCTAAATGGTTAGATGGTCTGGGCCTCAGGTGAATTGGCTTTCTGAACAAGGCCCTCACCATGAAAGTGGCTTGGAAGCTCATTGAAAGGAAAGAGGATTGGTGCAAGATAATGGAAGCTAAGTACCTTCAAGGGTACCCGTATGGGATGATATTCCAAGATAATGACCTTCCCAATGGTTCCAAACTCAAGGAAAACATCTACAAATGCAAAACCATGATATCTAAGGGTGTCTTCTGGCAACTCAGGGATGGGAGATACATCTGATTCTGGCATGACTCTTGGATCTAGAATTGCACTACCCTAGGTGGAAGGTTTGGCCCCCTCATGAACTACCTCAGGCCTACCCTTGGTAACAGAACCTCCAACTACATGTCTGAAGGGAGATGGAAGGTTATATCTTTTTTGGTCAGGGATAGACTGGAATTAGAACACTTGGATAATGAGCTTATGGAAATCTTGGAAAATGTTAGGATTCCTAGAATTTCTGGCTAGGACTCAATCATTTGGTCACCCACCCAAGCGGGAACCTTCTTGGTCAAGACTGCTTACAACTTTCTTCTAAAGGAAGAGAATAATCTGGGAGATTGGAATAAGGTGTGGATCCCACACCTTACTCCAAAAATCAATTTCTTATGTTGGATGCTTATGCATGGTAAAATCTTAACTCATAAAAACCTCAAGAAAAGAGGATTCTCCCTGGCCAACAGATGTGTCCTCTGTAAGGAGGAGAAAACTATGAACCACCTATTCATACACTATGAATACTCTGCTAGTATTTGGCAGGGAGTTATTGGAAAATTGGGGGTCCCCTAGATCCTAGGAGATGATTTCCAATAGTTCACTAGTTGGTGATCCCCCTCCAATCACCCTCTCCTCTAGCTCCTATGGTGGCTTCTTCCCCCACACATCTATTGGACTATCTGGAAAGAAAGGAACAACAAGATCTTCAGGGAGACTGATTCCCCGCCTAAGGCCTCTCTCCATCTAGGCACCAAGATCCTATGTGAGAATGCTGGCTCAGCTAACTGGAAACTCCTCTTGGCACCACTCTCAACCCAAAAGATCAAAAAGGTTGATAATTGGAATTTATTGATTGGCTTCACTAGGTTTGACAACTCTAGGTTGATGGCTCAGAAGACTACTCAATGGGTTGGCCTGCCCATTGGCTAGACTAAATTGAACTTTAATGGGGTGGTGAATAACCTTATCCAGGGTGGGGGTGGAGTTCTAAGAGACCACAATGGTGCTTTCCTTTTGGTTTATTCTAGGCTACTCAAAAATAGTATTGTCAATCAAGTTGAAGGAATGGATCTTCAATGGGGTATCAAATTTTCCATCTCCATGAACATCAAGATGTTGATGATCGAGGAGGATTCTAAAGTGATTATGAAGGCTATCAAAAGAAGGTTGAATGTGGGGTTGTGGGTGAACACCATAATTTTGGAAGTCTGGGATCTTCTCAACAACCTCCAAAATATGACTATTTCCCATACCTATAGGGAAGGTAACGCGGTGGTGCATTCTATGGCTACCATTGGGCTTAAGCAAGCTAGGATAGTTAAATGGGAGGAGGTCTGTGAACTACCAAAGGAGAGCCAACACATGATTGGATGGGAAAAACATGAAACCAACAATGTTTAAAATGATCCAAGGTGTCGCCAATATTGCTGAGGGCCCCACCTTGATTTCATGCTGGCTTAATTTGATGATTATTGTTGTCATGACTATGTATGCACTAAACCTTATAATGGTTCATAATTTCCTTTTGTGTGAGTACATGTGAAAGGATAGCTATCCACATCAGCAAGTAATTTTGATTACCAAGGACACTTATGGAAAATATGGCTTAATTTATAATTATTACACCTAGAGATCTGTTGGATTTTTCTGTATGAAGCTCAACTACCCAAAAACTACCTAGCTCCTACCTTTTATGAACAAAACTCTCATAAAATGGTTAACTCAAAAAGACCTATTTTATGCCTTAGTTTTCGAAGCTCGGCCCTTCAATTTTTAGAAGACTTATGTAGTGGATACTAGTCTGGTCGATATGGGTGGAAAAACTTGGTTCATAGAGCTGAATAAAATCAAAGAGGAATTCACCTTCGACCCCCTGGTGAATCACTACTGCAAAGATAGTGGCATTTGGGGCTTCATGGAAAGAATGAAGGGAGGCCACAATGAGCAAATATCCAAGAAATTTGTGTCCTCCTAAAACAATAGGAAGGTGTCGTTTGGGGGTATACACTTTCAAATTAACACGGATGTCATAGCTAAAGTGACGGGGCTATCAATGGAGGGTAGAAAGAATAAGAAAACTATCCAGACACCGAATCTTACCAATCTCAACTAGTTCTTTAGGCCAGGTGAAAATCCTATGAAAAAGTCTCGAGGATTCAACCGCGAGTAGCTCCTTGTATTTTGGCCCAAGGTGTGTCACATTATTATGAAATACTTCACTCT
Organism: Chamaecyparis obtusa; assembly: GCA_027943335.1. Lineage (NCBI taxonomy): Eukaryota > Viridiplantae > Streptophyta > Pinopsida > Cupressales > Cupressaceae > Chamaecyparis > Chamaecyparis obtusa. Next base: position 6,157 of record BSBK01007843.1, on the reverse strand, counting down.
TGAGGGTAAATTTACTATATTTTATTATTATCATCTTACATTCCTCAACCACATCAGGAATAGGGACCTCATTTTCATCCCATTCTACCTCCTCTACTAGCTGGAAAGCAACATCCTGGACATAAAGGAGAAGAAGAATCTTGAGAAGCTGATCCCCATCCTTTACTAGGGCCTCTTGCTCTATCTGTACAACTTCCTCGAATCCATTTTCCTTCCACCCCAACCCCCCCTTATTATTAAGGATGTCACCTAGGACATGTCTCCTTTGAGAGCCAATAACCCCTCTCAATCCCCCTACCAGTCTATCCAGGAGATCCAAGAGACTGACCTAGTCCCGAAGGATGGTAAAGACTGCAAGAGACGTGTGAGGAACCCCTTTAAAAGGGTAGAAGACTTAGAGGAATCCAATGTCTATAATTCCATGGAAGCTAAGGATAAGATGGTGGCTGATAGCACTCCAAAAATTGGGAGGAAGCCCAAAAAATGGAGGAATTTGGATAGCTAGGTTGATCTGGAAGTGGATTTGGAGGGTACTGTCCAATGTTCTAACAAAATTGACAAGGAAAAATGCAGAAGAAGACTCAGGGAAATAGCTTTAGAGGCCAAATCTCATTCAGAGGATATAGACACCTTTGCCTCCTCTAGTTTGATTGAGGACTCCTCAGTTGAACACTTGAACTCACCCAAGTCTGGTAGTGCTCTCCCCTTGAATCCCCTGCTAGTGATGGATGATATGCCTCGTAGCAATACCCTTTACCCACCCTCTCCCCACACCTAATAGACCAAATCCCCTCGCATTGAGCACACTACTATGGCGATGGATGATAATGATAGGTTTAAAGGATCCCTCAAACAGAAGTTCAACGAGCTTGATAATGAGATCCTTGGCCTCAAATAGAACATGAGAGAAATTAAATCCCACATTACTGACTCTAACAATTTTTCCCTCAAATACATGTATGCGTCAACTATGACCCTATGCAACATGCAAGAGAAGATGGCTGGTGGAAAATTGGAAGCCGATGAGGATAACAGGGACCTCTTCCTCTTTCTGTAGGAAGAGTGGGTCGTGATCCTGATGTCTAAACATCTGGGTGGGAGATCTGAGCCACTGATGTTGCCATGAGGTTTTTGTTCTGGTTGGGGCCTGTTGGCCCCAGGTCCCATACTTTTCTTTCATGTTTTATGGTTAAGTTTTTAAGACTCTAGACTAGCCCTATGTAGCATGTTACTATAAATATATTCTTTACTTTCTGGTTAAGCTACTTTGGTTCCTTATTTTTTAAAAGGACCTTTAAGTTTTTTTTTTATAGAGGCAGACTAGATACTATTTTTTTGCTGACTTCCTATTGATTATTTGTTGTGTGACTAGTGCTATTAATATGTTTTTAATGTGCTTCTAGTATCTTTGTACCATGGTCCAACACCCTCTTACTGCTTTATCTATCACAAACAATTATATTAATAATTGTGATACACAATATAATCAAACAAAATAAACACTGTGAAGGTATCAACCAAAATAAAATATTTTTGTACAAGATTATAGGGCCCCTACAAAACTTGTTTGAGCCTTAATAAAAAATAAATTTCAGTATCCAAAAATTCTACAAAAGAAAAAATACTTTTGTAACTTTGTAATATCTCGTATGATAATGCATCTCGTACAAAAACCAAATACTTCTGAGGTAGTCCATTGACTTCCAACCGCCAAAACTCTTAGCACTTCACCATATAATCAATAGAGTCTTCTATGCAGTGGTGTTACTTCCTCTCTATACAAAAATATGCTCATAGAGCACTCTAGCAACCCATACACTAGTATTAGAAATTGTAAACCACCTCTCTATAGTGCACTTCTTAGGTCACACATTGATAGTGGAAGTTGTAATCGCCTATGTCTGATACATTTCTTCAAATTACACACCAGAAATGGAAGTTCCAACTACCTTTGTGCAATGAACTCCTTAAGGGTGCATGTTGGAAATGAAATTTGTAAACTACCTCTATAAAACAATATTATTTTAGTGCCATGTGTTATGTGGTGAAAATAAAATAAGATTGCATAAAGGAAAGTAAATCTGAAAGAAAATTTTAGATCTGCTTTGTCAATACCTTCATGAATGGATATTAAGATCACACATATTCATGAAGATGCTTTAATATCACTTGAATTGCATTTTTTGACCTTGAAATATAGAATGGAATCAAGGAAGCGTTCACAAACTTATGGATATACGAATGTCACCCCTAGATCTTCAAAAAACTTATTCTTGACTAAGCACTTTCTATGGAGGAAGAATGCATGAGAACGGACATAGGATCTTCTTGTTTGATTGAGAGCTTCTCTACTTGGCCATCATGTGAGAAAATATTTCTTTAATGGAGAATATTTTCTTCAAATTGCTCCTAGATTCTTGGAGAGATACTAGATCTTAGATGCTTTCCTTCAAATCTTGAATTCACTTGATTGCTTGAATGTAAAATCTCAAGTGTGAAATCATATTCTTTCTTGCTTACCAAAATAAGGTGAGATAGGTTTTTCATATACCTCATCACACATTTTGAGATTTAAAATTAAGATAGGGCTGACCATGAGAACTAATTTTGCAACCAAACACTACAACGAGGCTCTAGTTGAAGTTTGGGCCCATTTCTCAAGGAACAAAATTCCTTTGGCATTTTGTTCTAGGGAAAAAATGCCTCGATAATTTTATTCCTAGGAAAAAGAACCAAAATTTAAATAAGAATCTAGAAAGATAGGATAGATGTAAGATCAAGAAGAAATAGGTAGCTGGATCAAGCATAATAGACCTAAAATCTTGAAATTGACTAAATGGGGCCTACCTAAGCATCCAATCATGGGTGCTCATCTTTAAGGATTGTATCTAGTATCTTCTACTATTGGCCTCTTATGAGTCGTTTCTTCTTATTTCACCTTTTTACCACAACTAGGTATTTACAGGATCGTGGTATGCCAAACTAGGCCCTTAAGTGTGAATGAAAATTTAGAAAATCAAGTTTAGGCAAGTTGACATAAAAATTTGAACAAGTTCAAAATAGTATATCAAAAATATTTAACAAGAGAATCAATAGAAAATTGAATTTACTTTCTAATATACTAGGCCTTTTTTGAAAAATAATTATTCTATATGTTGAAAATTTCAAATTTCAATGTAGTACAAAAATTTCTAGAAAAAAATAAGAAGTAGGTGTATGTCTGACCACCTTAAACATAGTCAAATGATAATTTTTTTTACAAGATTCTAAATATAAGTAGTAGACTCGTGTCCAAATGTGACACACATTTTTTTGTAATATTTTTCCAAGTAATTAATGAATTATGACTTTTCTTCTACAACTTTTCTAGAATACAAAAACTCTCGTGTCTGACCACGTTAACTTAGTCTAAACATTATCAAATTGAAAACTTTTTTTTTTTTTTTTGTAGTAGGAAGAGCATAGAATGTGACACATGTTTTAGATTTCAAAAATGTTATATAGTTTGAAAGTTATAGCTATTTTTCAATCAGTCTATTAATCAGGAGTAGAAAGATAACAAGTAGGTGTATGTCTGACCACATTAAAGAAAATCAAATGATAATATTTTTTAATAATATTCTAGATAAAAGTAGTAAACTCATGTCTGAATTTGATGTAAATTTTTTTGTATTTTTTTTCTAAGTAAATAATTAATTATGATTTTTCTGATACAAATTTTCTTGAATATAAAAACTCTCATGTCTGACAACCATAACATAGTCTAAACTTCATAAAATTGAAATTATTATTTATTATTATTGTATTAGGTGAAGTATAGAATGTGATGTATATTTTAGATTTAAAAAATGTTATATTGTTTGAAAGTTATAGTTATTTTTCAAAGAGTCTATCAATCAAGACTTCTTTTTTACATCACCACTTTGTGGCATACCATGATCCTACACATACCCAACTAGTACTTGTACCCATACCATCCCCACCAGTAGTAGTGGCACTTGATTCACCACCATTCTCTAATTGTTATTGAATCTAAGTGTCTATTTTGAAGCTCTAAAAACTGATGTTCAAGTGTTTAATTATTTCGTTTACCAATTGATTCAACTCCAATTCTTTTATTTAAACTACTTTTTCTTGGTTCTACCACAAGTGGAATCCAAGGGTCTTGTCGCTCGCATCCTAGACTGCCACATTGATAACCCATTTTTTCAAGTATGGTTTCCCCTAAAGTATATATTTCTTTTATGGACTCACTCAACATAGGTATTTTTGCAGAGTCTACTGTTAGGAATGGGAACACTGAGAGGGGGGGGGGGGTTGAATAGGTGTTCACTATAATTAATCTTTTTACTTTACTCTTTAAACTGAACTTGAATACTTAAGTACTGAAATGAACATCAACATAAATATGAAACATGAACTCACACATAACACTAATATGGTTACAGGGAAACCCAAATAGGTAAAAATCCTGATGGGAATTGACACCCACTAATAATTTGTACTAGTGTTTTATGATCCTTATTAGAAGATCCTTAACCCTGTTAGGATTTCTTTACAATGTATTTAGTACAGTGACCTGGTCAAGGGTCATACCATGTTAGGAGTCTTTTAAAATAACCCTATTAGGGGTGTGGACACACTATCCTAGAGCTCACTGTTCAAGTGGTGAAGGCTACAACCTTCTAATCTCAGATACACACTATAATCTGTTAGATGAACTAGCATTGTGATACTGCTTGTCGAATCAGTTCCTTTGATTGGATGATGCTTTGACCTCTTGAAAAGCTCTAATACATCTTATCAACTCTTTTCATACCTTTTCTATGCTTATCTTGACTCTATTTCAACTCATATGCTTAATTACAATGGCACATCTAATATTTATATGCACATACAAAACAATTAACTAGGTCGGCCCTTTAACCAATTACATACAATGCTTCCAATTGAATTGGCTCAAGTGTGTTTACAAAAAAAAAATTATATGTCTACAACCTAATTAAAATAGGCGTATAGCCCTTACATAACAATATTATAGTCGATAATTAAATTACCCCCCAGTTGGTTGTATACACTACTCTATTCTGGCATTCACTGGCTGTGTAACTTCAACTATCTATAACTTTGTCATACTTGCATATCTGATCATTCACTCATAGAATAAGAATGAATGCACTCCTACCATCTTATCTTATAGAGAACATACAATAACTCGGTCATATGCACGTGCGTTGATGCTCTAAACTACTGGTGCACTGCTAACTGTCCAGTCTTCTATACTTAGCAAATTTCTGATCTTTTGAGGATGTGCGCTGACTCCAAACTCTATATGACTTTGTTGCCATAATGAAAACACTATATTAAGTCATATAATTTATTATAGTCAACTTTCCAACAATCTCCCCCTTTGTCATTGATGGCAAGAAAGGAATATGGCACAGTTACTAACTGTTCTCTTATACAAAAACTTTTGCAATACTCTATCTTATATCTCCCTTATATTCTTTACTATACATCTTCTTTACATATATGACTCCATATTCCACATTACTCCCCCTTTGAAATTAATTACAAAGGTGCTAAAAATTGAATCTCTACAAGTACTTACAAGGAAAGTACATTCAAATATGATATCTGCCACTTGTGGATTTCTTGCTTCTAGAATGCAATCAGTGCATTGACTATTTGGAGATGGGCACATAATGCATAATTCAGCTTATCCATCTTCTCCAAATATGAGCTAGGACCTTGATCATATGTCACCATGGTGGCATCGATCTCCTTGACATTCTGATTGAGCACATCTAGGGAGGGTGCAAGAGCATTCCTGAGCTATTTTTGTCTTTCCCTTATCTTGGACATTTCCTTCTCTACTCTTTCAATCTTGTCAATCTACCCTCGATATACATTATTACACATATTTATCGCAGTGGAGGGGTCTTCTACTGATTTCCTTAGTTGTTCTATCATTGCTTCTGCCTCTTTTATCTTCTTGAAATGGTCATCAATTAACTTATCTTGATCTATATAGTCAGCAATAATCTTTCTTCCCTTTTCTACAAATTCCTTTAAGGATGCTTGACCAACCTTGAGTGAACTTAGGTCAAGTGCAAAGTTACTGACTAGTTCACTTAGTCTCTTCTTCCTATACTTC